>JAQZBX010024033.1:0-30434 GCA_029593785.1 Cabassous unicinctus
GCTTCTCCAAATCTCTTGCCCTTGTTTTTCCCTTTCAAGCAGCAACACTCCCCTTAGTATCTCTTATAATTCTGGTTTTTTGGAAACATATTCTCTCAGTTTTTGTTTGTCTGTGAAGACTTTAAACTAAGCCTTGTTTTGGAAGGACAGTTTTACCAGATATGGATTTCTTGACTGGCAGAATTTTTTCTTCATTACCTTAAATACTTTCTTCTATCCTCCAAATTTTCTGACGAGAGGTCAGCAATTAATCTTATTGAGGTTCCCTTTATGTGATGCTTTGCTTTTCTCTTGTTGTTTTCAGAATCCTCTCTTTGTCTCTACAATTTCTCACTCTGAATAGTAGGTGTCTCAGAATAGGTCTATTCAGAATTCTTTGTTTGGTGTGTGTTGTCCTTCTTGGATGTGATATTTTTGTCTTTCATAAGGGTTGGGAAGTTTTTGGTCATTTTATCATCAAATAGTCTTTCTGCCCCTTTTCCATTCTCTTCTCCTTCTCAGACACCAATAATGCATATGGTTGTGTGTTTCAAATGGTCATTCAATTCCCTGAGGCCCTGTTCCATTTTTTCCATTCTTTTCTCTATCCTTTCTCCTGTCTATTCAGGTTCAGAAGCTCTGTCCTTAATATCTTTAATTCAGTGTTCTATCAATTCAAATCTGCTACTTTATGTCTCTAATGTATTTTTAATCTCAGCCATTGTTCATTCTCATAAACTCTGCTACTTTTCTTTGCAAGCTTTCAAATTGTTCTTTATGTTCACCCAGTATCTTCTTGATATCCTTTATTTCTTTAATTATATTTCCTTTCAACTCTTTGAATTGATTTAGGAGATTTGTGTGATTATCATTGATTAGTTGTCTTAAATCCTGTACCTCATCAAAATATTTGGTTTGTTCTTTTCACTAGGTTACCTTGTTGTGTTTCTTAGAATGGCTTGTCATTTTTTGCTGATGTCTAGGTATCTGAATAAGTTGGTGTATTTACTGTGGTGGACAATTTCTCTCCCTGTCCTAGCAGTTTGTTTCACAAATCTGATTTTTAGTTTAACTTATTATAAGTCTTTAAAAATCAAGCCAGGGACTCATTAAAGGGGCACAGATATTCTACCAGGAGTGTGGGACAAGAGAGACCTAAAAGCAGGTTTTTTTCCTTGCAGTTCCCCAGCTGGCTAGAAGAAAGCACTCATCAGCAAATCTTCCACAAATGTGTCTCTTTCAACCTCCACTTGCCCATGATCCTGGTCTGGCCAGAGCTGAAATTCAAAGCAAGCTTTGCTGCTCAAATTCACTAAAGAAAAGCTACTCTCATCCCTTTGTCACACCTTCCCTCTTCCAACAGAAGAAGATGACTGTTTCCCTCTCAGTCAGATGCAGTGGGCCACAGGTTTTATCCAGGCGGTACACCTTGAGGGTGGAGATGGGTACCATTCTTGGCTGCTGTGGGGGTTTAGTAACTCACGGTTGTCATTTCCAATTCTTCGTCTCTCTCTCTCTCCCTTGCTCACCTGGGGGTTGCACATCCTTGTCCTGGTCTGCTGATCCACAAAGCAGGTCCTCAGACAGCCATTTTCCCTTTCTCCCTTGGTTTTGTGAGAGTTGAGCCCTGCCTGCCTACTCTGATGCTATCATCCCAGAAGTCCTCTTCCTGTGAATATTTCTAAATCTATAATGAGATTGGAAAAATATCACCCAAATTCATAAACCAAGTAAATGATGGATAAAGAACCACTCCAAATATATTTTATGATAGTGCAGATGAATCATGACCAAATATTTTTACTTAGTTTTCTTTAACTTAAATGAGTTTTATCTTACAAAAGCAAGGGGGGAAAGCTATGTATTCAAGATCTCATGCAGGAAATGGTGAAACAGTACCAAGAGATGAAAACACACACACAGAACCTTATTAAGCCATAAGTCAAGAGAATATCCTCAAAGAAATTGAACTGTGAAATCAACCTATTAAAATCCATTCTCATTTAGAATTGCTCACCTTCTGATAGCCAAATAAAGTTATTTGATTTCAAATTAAAGGAAAAAAATTTGGACAACAGCCCAAATGCCCAAGTTATTCAAAAGGGAAGAAGTATAAGGCTGAGTTCAGATTTCATTATAGCAACATTGTTTATGAGATGATGGTAGGACAATGCCTTCAAAACCCTCAAAAGAAGAGATTCTAACCTGAGGATTGTATACACATCCAAACTGTTGTCCAAGTATAAAAGTAAGAGACAGTTTTATAAATTTCTGGAATCCCAAAGGCCCTTTAGAGTAATCTTATACAAAGAGAAGTGATGAAAACAAATTGAAGTTGAGCACTGAATTACTTTAACCATAGGAGTAAGACTAAGCAAATGTAGGGGTGCAAGCAGAATGTAAGTTGATAAAGTATAAATATATGGAAAACTCCAGCAAAACAATTGAAAAATCATTATCATATAATAAGATAATTCAGCAATTCAGTGGGTACACAAAAATCAATAGCTATTATATATATAAAATAAAACTTGTTAATATTTATAATGGAAGAAAACACCCATTTCCATAATATAAACGTCAAATATCTAAGAATTTGAATAAGGTTAGCAGGAAATTTTTAAGATCTATGTAAATATTTTGAATGTAACTCATTGCCACAAGAGTCGACTCAAAAAACTAGAAACACAAAACATATTTTTATATTAGAATACTCAACATGATAATGTTCTGGAGTTAGACCTAGGGCTAAAATGCAAACTTGAAAAAGGATGGGCAATGAAAGGTTCTGACACAATTTGTTTATTTTATGGGAAATGTGAAATAAATTAGATACATTCCTTATACTCTTCCCAAAAGTAGTCTCTAGTGGTGAAATATAAAAAAACCATAATTTAAAGCTACTAAAAATATGTTGAAGAGTATCTGCATAAAATCTTGTTAGGGAAGAAAAATAAATGCAATGATGAATCTGAAAATATATACATTTTAACATTTTATAAGGAAAAGACACCACTAATGTAGTTTAAAGATTAAAGCAAGAATAATCCAGGATGATATTAGCCATAGGTATAGCAAAGTATACATAACTAAGTAGTAGTAAATCAATTACAAAGACCAGGTGATCCTGCAGTAACAAAATTCCCCCAAAATCACAGTCAGTGTCATGTCCCTAATGGGTCCATTAGGGGCTCACCTTCACATCTGGGTAGGTAACAGCCTTACCCAGGGACATAAACAAACCAAAATCTAAACTCTGAAGCCACACTCTCCAGTAGAATTTTCTATGATGAAGGAAATGCTATATATCGGTACTAACCAATACTGCAGCAACTGGTCAAGTGTGGCCACTGAGTATTTAAAATGTGGTTAGTGAAAATGCAAGATGGAATTATACTCTTATTTTATTTAAATATTAATAGTCACATGTGGCTGGTGGCTACCATACTGGGTGACCCAGAGCTGAAGCATTGTAACCTATCAAGGAAGAGGGAAAGACAGTGTGGCAAATCAAAGACTAGTTCTTAAAGCCGCTGTCAGGCACAGCACATAACAGTAACACACATGTTTTTAGGGGAATTGAAAATTCACTGTAATTGTTATTTTCTTTCTATAAACTCGGAGGCAAGAATAAAAATTGCTAACATCTGTTAATTTTTGGTAGTAGGTATTTGATTACATTCTCAGGAAATATAAACATTTTTTTGTCTTAACATATTTTAATTAGTAACTTAAAAAAACAAAGCCATTGACATTGATGGTTCTGATTTCTCTGGTTCATTCATTGATTTGACATTATTGTCCAGTCCTTCTTCTTCTTTTTCTTTTTGTCTGTATTCTCTTATCTTGACTTCCATAGCACTGCAATCTCCTTCTCTTCCTCCTTCCTCTCCAGGGACCTAGATTAAGCCTTCTTTGTATATGAAATTTCTCCAGTCAGCAATTACATCTGGCTAATGCTCAGGTTTCTATGGCTTGCATTTGCATCCTTCTTGAACTGTTATTATTTTCTCACATCCCTTTGATGATTATCCATATGACCCCCAAATCTTTAATATTGTTCTATCTTTTCTGAGTTCTGAATACTTCCAGCTGACAACTGAAATTCACCACAAGGAATCTCCAAATCAGTTCTTCCTTGGTGTTCTCAGGAAATGACATCACCATCCATCAGAAAACACAAACCAGAAAACTCAGAACCATATTTGACAATCTTTCTTATTCATTTTTTGACACACAGTTAATGAACAAGCCATGACAGATGTGCAGTGTGCCCATGTAGCTCTCTTAGTTTTCAGTTTTATTTTCTCCCCACTGAACTTTGAACTCCTTGGAGGCAGAAGCTGTGTTATTTCTTTCTCTGTCCCTAATATTTGGCAGGACTTGGCTATGCTTGCTATTTAATTAAAAGTTTATGGAATAAGGAAGTAATTGAGATAGAAGAAGCAGCTCGCTTTGAGAGCTGAATGTGAATTATATGATATTCATGAGACAGTTGCTAAAACATTTTATAAGATCATTTTTGTAGTTACCAATGCATATTTAATATTCCTTTAGATATTACTGCTTGTACTCCCTCTCTCCACCCTACTCCCAATCTAAAATTTTTAAGAATGTTGGTTTTTTTATTTGTTTTGTTTTATATCTTAAATGTGCTAGGTTTGGAAATGGCAAGTATCTCAGAATTCCAATAAGCTTCTTGAGGCTTACCTTATGTTTTAGTTTGCTAAAGGCTGCCAATGTGAAGTACCAGAAATGGGTTGGCTTTTATAATGGGGATTTATTAGAGTAAAAGCTTACAGTTCCAAGGCTGTGAAAATGTCCAAATCAAGGCATCATCAAAAGATGCTTTCTCACCAAGTTGTAGCTGTGGGAAAGCAAACACATGGCAGGGCATAATGGAGGCTTGCTCATCTCTCCCCCATCCCCTTCCAGTCCTGCTTAGTGTTGCTTCATTCATTATCAGCCTCTGGCCTCTTGCTCTACCTTTCAGGATTTTTCTGTCTTTCTGTGGCTGTAAGTGAACCTGGAGTCCTCTCTACATGGCCAGGGTAATATGGCAGCTTTCTTTCTCTGTATTTTTCCTCTGCATGTTTCTCCCATTTATAAAGGTCTCCAGAAAGAGTACTGAGACCCACCCTGGGTCATGCCTCACTGAAATACTCAAACCAAAGGCCCACAACTGAATTCAATTCGACAAAGGGTCCCACATCCACAGGAATGGATTATCTCCAAGAACAAGATCTTTTCTGGGATTCGCAAAAGCTTCAAACTGTCGCAACTTCATTAACACTTTTGCTTTTATTCCTAGTCTTTCTTGACATTAGTATATGTTCATTGTGACTTAGTGTGATGGTGTTGAGTTCTCAGGGGGAGTCTGCGATCTTTTTTTTTTTTTCAACAAAAAGCATTTTATAGGTGTATGTGCTTCTTTATTATTTACTCCTGGCATTGAAAATGACTTTGTTGAGTCTGTGTAAGTTACTAAACTCTTTGGAAAGGGTTTGGTTAAGACAGTCTTTCCTGATAACAAGGCAACTTAATTGGATGACACCTAAAGAACCCTTTCAGCTCTTTTAAGCAGAGGTCTAAAATTGCCTCAGCATAAAAATAGTGCTTTCTGTATATATATCAACAGCCTCCTCCAGCATTTCTTATAGTTTATTGGGATTTCTCGAAACCAGCATGCATACTTCTTCTGTTTAGTTGCTAACTTTATCTTCCACATGCAGAATTCAGCTTTACATAAATAATGTTCCACATGTTTGAAATCATATATTTCCATATTGTTGTTTCAGACTCCACAGTCAGGATGAATTATTCAAGCATAACCTAACTAAAGGACATACATTCCACCTCAAAGTCTGTACTAATAAAAATGAAAAAAATTACTTTTGACTTGGGAGCCCTGATTTTGAAGTGAATGAAATCTGAATCTGCACATGTCTTTAGAGAGGTGGGAAGCAATTCACATGATTTAGTAAAGCCTCTGATGAACCTACTGTTTTCAAATCATTTGTTGTTGTTTTTTAAATTTATCCAACAATATGCATTGTGAGAAATAAATACACCAGAATGAGTTACAGTCTAATTCCAATAGATGGACCAAAGATATACAAACAGTGCATTATACTAGTTGCCTAAGCAAGTGACTGAATGAAAGCTGCCTAGGTATGAGGCACAGACAGAAAGAAGCAGTGACATTACAAATCTTCAATTGTGGTAGAGTTGAATGAGCTTTGGACTTGGGATCATAAGACATAAGTCATTCCCACTCTGGCAATTCATGTCTGTGCACTTTGAATAAATCTCCCTGAACCTCAGTGTCCTCAGCTAAATAAAGGATTAGTAGAAAGCCTACTTTGCATTTCTCACAGGGTTGCAGAGAAGTTTAAGAAAGGAAACATGAATGAAAAGGCTTTATCACGGAGACATAGTGGCAGAGTGGGAAGAGTGCTCTATTATCAATCTCCCTGTTTCACAAACCATCCCAGCCAGTGTTATCAGTGTGACTAGGAGTCAGTCTCCTTATGTATCAATGAGACTACCTACCTCAAAGGGTTATTGAGGTCTTTGATTATAATAACGAATAACAAGTGCTAGGTCTAGAATTTGGTAAGAACTCTGTGACCAGGCACATCAATGAGAAGGCAGGTTGTGCAGGAAAGGCTAACCCTGCTCTACCTGGGCAGAGGATCAAACAGAGTACACCTACCATTTATTACACTCCTTCTTTTCTGATGTTGGCAGGTGTGTATTGATCTACTTTTTTAATTTTCCAACGTTAGAATGGTTTTGCCTGGTACTCAGGTTTAGAAAGTGATGTAGAGTGTTAGTTAGATCTTTGCCATGTGTATTTTCAAGTCCCCTTTGTTGTACCTAGAAAACAAAGAAGGAGCCCAACACAGGATCCAACCTAGCTTATTGGAGCTTTATCTCAGGCTTTGGAGCCAAAACCCAGTTAATAATACGGTGGCATTTTGTCTGGCTTATATTATGTGTCTACCACCCTCAGATACCTGATGCGGTAGGTTGAATTATGTCTTTTTTCTTCATTCCTTAATTGCAGAATCCAGAGATTATTTAGGAATACAGTGAGCTTTTCTAAAAGCTACCATATCTGAGCCTTGCTTTCATCAATGTACTGTCTGTGATGGCGTTCTGTCCAGTGAGATCTAAGCAGGAATGTAGTGTGGGACTTTTGGAAAAGCCACATCAAGGATGCTGATTAAGTGGGTCAATGTGTCCTTTTGCATTTGTTCTTTTCTTCTTCCAGGGCACCTGTATCACAGATGCAAACATAACAGTTAAAGCGTCTGCAGTTATCTGTGAACCTAAGGGAAACTTCTGAGATGGAAACCAGATTTGTGGTGGAGATGCAGAAATGCAGAAGGTACCTGCAAAATGCCTCTTTCTCTAGACAGCTTTTTTGAGAGAGAAATAAACTATTTTTTTAATGTCAGTATTATGTTTGGCTTAATGGCAACTACAGATAAATTAAAACTGATACAATTTCCCTTATTCATGCCCTCTCTCCATCATATATTGCCACAATAATGCATATCTCTTTAGAAGAACTCTGTATGAAAACTTTGACTTCTTAAGAGCAATTCTTACTTGAATTACTCAAATCCACTATGATTAGGTTTATATTTAGATTATATGATATTCCTTGAATTTAGCTCAACATCTAATTCCTGGTGTGAGGCTGGAAGCAAACTGCAAAGCTGGAGAATGGAGAAGAGAATAATATTTTTCTTCTTGCTTTCGGTTCCTGTCAACAACATCCCAGCCATGACTCGTCTCTGTTATGTGAAAGGTGGTTCTCATCTCCAGCATTTCTTTGATACTCCCAGACCCAACCTTGCCATTTCCCATTCAAGCTGTTAGAAACTCTTGGGGAGGAGGGCAGTAATCTTTTATTTAATAAGCTTCTCCAGATGGTTCTGATGCATAGTCAAGTCTGCACACCAAATGTCCATTTCTAGATATGAATTACTTTATATTTTCTGTTTATGCATTTGCTTAATGTCCTCTTCACTTTTCTTTAATTCTACTCAAGTATTATAAAGTTGCTTAAAGCATGGCTACCTCTGAGGGCATTTCTCCATCCAGTCTCATCTGGCTGTTTGCTTTCAAGATCTCTGGACATATATGGTTCTGATATTTTCCTTCATAACAACTTTAAATTTCTGTCACTTCTTTCCTGTGTGGAATCCTGTTATGGATTGACTTATGGCCCCCCACACAGACATGTTCAAGTCCTAACCCCAGTCCTGTGGATGTGGACCCATTTATCTATAGAATATTGGACATATATGGTTCTGATATTTTCCTTCATAACAACCTTAAATTTCTGTCACTTCTTTCCTGTGTGGAATCCTGTTATGGGTTGACTTATGGCCCCCGACAAAGACATGTTGTGGGGGCCATAACATGTTCAAGTCCTAACCCCATTCCTGTGGATGTGGACCCATTTATCTATAGTATACTTGGAGGTGTTATTTCTGAGTTAAGGTGAGGCCAAACTGAATGATGCTGGGTCTTAATGCAATATGACTGGAGACAATACAAGCAGAGGAAATTGAGCACCCTAGTATTTGGAGAATTAAGGACACAGATCACCATGTTAGCGAGAAAGAGTTTGCTATATGGATTGCCGACAAGACCTTACTGAGACCTTGATTTTAGATTTCTACCCTCCAAAAAATAAGGCAATTAATTGCTGTTGTTTAAACCAACCCATTTGGGATATTTGTTATAGCAGCCCTGGCAAAATAAGGCAAGAACCTTATTTCCTAGACCGTCAATTTATTAAAGCACAAAATCATATAATTTCTTGAGAAAAGATACCTGGGTGGTAATTCTTTTAGTCTGGTGATGTTTGAAAATGTCTAATTTTAGTCATGTGTTTAACAATATTTAACCAAATATAAAATTCAAGGTTAGAATACCTTCCTTCAGAATTTTGAATGGGTTGTTCCATTTTCTGCTAGAAGTGAGTATCGCGTTTGAAAAGTCCAATGCTTTTCTCATTCCTGATCTTTTGAATGTTTCCTCTTTTCCTCCCTTTCTCTCACTTCACCTTCACCTCTCTCTCCTGTTCTTTCCTCTCTCCCTCTTTCTTTTTCTCTGGTATTCTGAATTTTCACAGTGATGTATTTCATGATTCTTTTTTTTCAGTTATTGTCTTGAGCATTTAGAGGGTCCATCCAAACTGGAGAACCATATTCTTCTGCTCTAGAATTTTTCTTGTGACATATTTATGATTATTTTCTAATTTTCATTTTCTCTGTTCTTTTTATCTATTTTTATCTATTCATTCAACATTAGACTTTCTTGATTGAACTTCTGAAGTTTTTGCTCATATTGCACATGCTTTTTGTTACTGTGATGTTTCTACTTTATGAGAGACTGAGGTTACTTAAACTTCCAGCACTTGTACTTATTTTTCTGGTACACAATCAAATGTTTAATTTCCAAAACTCACTTTTGTTCTTTGAATATTCCAATTAATAACATGTCCTCTTTTTTTGAGTTCTTCCCTGATCTTTTCATGGGGAGTGATTTGTGTTTAAGTTTTCTGATTCTCCATCAATTATCTATCCTTCCTATTTTTTTCTAATGGTTCCTTTCAGATCTTATTTTCCATGTCAGATGCTGTATTAGTCAGCCAAAGGGGTGCTAATGCGAAATACCAGAAATGGATTGGTCTTTATAAAGGGTATTTATTTGGGGTAGAAGTCCACAGTTACCAGGCCATAACTCGTAAGTTTCTTCTCTCACCAAAGTCCATTGCCACGTGTTGGAGCAAGACAGCTGCCAATGTTTGCTAGGGTTCAGGCTTCTTGGGTTCCTCTCTTTCTGGGGCTGTGTTTCTCTCCAGGCTTAGCTCCTCTGTTTCCTCCACAAGGTCAGCTGTAGACTCTCAGGTGAATGGCTTACTTCTCTTCTCCTGGGGCCTTCCCTCCAACATCAAAACTGCTTCTCCAAAACTGCTGCAACTCTGTTCTTTGTGATGCCTTTTATATTTTATTCCTCACCCACCAAGGGGTGGGGCTCAACACCCTACTGACGTGGCCCAGTCAAAGCCCTAATCATAACTTAATCAAGCCCAGATGTGCAGATCAGTTTACAAGCATAATCCAATGTATATTTTTGGAATTCATAATTACATCAAATTGCCCAACGGCTATAGATGCCTCAGTCAAAAGTGACTTCTCCTTTCCTATCTTTTCATATTAAATAATGAATCACTGAAAATACAATTGGAGGCTCTGTTTACATGGGTTCAGTTAGTTCACTTTTTATCCTCATTATGTGTTAATCAGGCAGACATATGGTGTTTTAATGGGAAACCGCTAAATGTCCATCCTAGCTATTCATTTGTCCCAACAAAGAATCATCTAACCTCCTTCTAATCTCCAGCATTTCTGTCTCCATTCCTGGAGCCAAGAAAGGTAAATCTCACCATTCATTATACAGATGTGACTTTATGCCCCATTGGGTTCACCCCAACTATGACACTGAAGTCTGAAATCCTAGAACTTTTCTGGCACACCCATTGCATGTAATAAACCTCCATCCTCTACCACTGTAGAAGAAAGATAGTTGTCTCTCTAGAGAGGGTGTTGGAGCAGATCTTGGGAGTCGTATTTATATACCCAGAGATTTTCGACCAGATCTTTCATTTTCAACTCCACAATATTGAAGCCTTGGGGGGGTACTTTCTACCACCATTTCCTGAGCATATCTGTGGTCCTGAGAGTTAATTTTTTTTTTATCTCATTGCTCTAATGCAGAAAATTAAGTTTAATTTTTTTTCTGTGCTCCCAAATTAGCTGGATTACTTTCCTTCCATTTACCATCCTCCAAGTTTACAGTGGTGTCTCTTACTGCTGTCTTCTCCTCTACTATTTTATTATTCCCATTTTGGTGAGATTTTAAAATAATCTGCTATATATAACCAAAAGTCAATATTTTGTTTTATGTTTCTTTACAATCCTTGTACTTTGACACTGTTGCTAATTTTCAGCTTTATTGCATTTTACAATGACTCATTTGATGGCAATAAGCTTTTGACTCAATTCCTCCCTCAATTTGCAATGCGCCAGACTTTTAGGAAGAATTATAAACCTCAGAGGACTTTCAATTGCTGATGCTTTAGTCATTTTATTTTTAAGTTACATCTTCCTATGCTATTGTGTGTATGTTGTTGCAAAAATGACAAAGAAAAGCCAGATGCCCGTAGCTTCCCTACTAAAGCTGTGCTTTTAAATATTGTCTCTCCAGAATTAATGTTATTATCCCCCCTATGGAAGCACTCCTGGATGACTATTATTAAGTCTGAGCCAAAAATTTTAAAGTGTTGAGGAATGGATAAGTACTTTCTAGTCCACACTTGGCATATAGTTCCACATGCTATTAAAATGTTAGGCAAATAGGCTAATTTTGGCATCTATTATCTTATCCTTCTCTGTTGTTTTCTAGAATTATTTCTATTTGCCTTCTTTATTTTATCTCTGATATCTAATCTATTTATAATGATTTTTTTTTTCTATTTTAGGTATAATCTTTGGACATCCTACTACCGAAACAAGAAGTCAGCTTGTTTACCAAATATCATACACACAAACTTCCCCTTCTCCAACCTGTCAATTTAGATATGTCAATCTTTGCATTAAAACAACATTTGTTTTAAATTATGAGAATCTATGTTTTATTTTGATGAACCACTTACTATATCATGACTACATTTTCCAGTTCTCAGGAATAGTATCTCTGTGTCCATTTTGGCATTACCATTATTTTGGTACCAAATGCACTGTATCTGACATCTTGTGATGTACTGTATTGGCTGGAACTGATTTGGTGTATTTGCTGAGGAAGGGTCCTTGGCAGTTTGGGTGTTGGTGGAGAAAATGATCATTGTCTTATTATTATATAACCATCTTTTCTAGAAATCAAGATACAATATTTTTAAAGAACTCACTGTTTACACTCTATATCTTTCTACTTAGGTATCCATATACTTCAAATGATGCTACTCTTTAAATAACATATACACGTTTTTAATACCTGTGTATTATTAAATATTAGCTACTTTAAAAATGAAGGATTAATCATAATTGATCATTCTAGAGGTACAATTAAAGTGAATATATATTAATCCAGCAAATCAAGGAAAAAGACAATAATTTGTAAGAAATACTGTTGGTGCTTTTAAGAGGAAAACGTCCATTAAAATAAATATCCGAAAACAATTAGCACAGGAGGTAGCCATAATTGGGTAAGCAATCAAATTTACCTTCAGGGACTTTAATTGCTAGGGAAATGTCACAAGCATGCTCTAATGAAGAGCAGCAATTCAAAAGTCCTGAAATTTCGATAAAAAATGGACTTTCTTAAAAAACTAAATGTTAATGTCTATTAATACAGAAGTTTATAGTCAAGTTGATAAGAAGTGAATCTGGGCAATAATTAAAATATTTAGCCCCAATCCAGAATTCTATTTTTTAGCAAATGCATAAATATTATCAGTTGGAAGAAATTACTTTTTAAATAAAATAATATAGTATTCCAGAAGGTAACCAAGACAAATAAAGTTAATGCCTTGATTCATATCTGAACCCAGTTGTTTTTGGTGTCTGCCTTCATTCACAGTTCATTCAAGGACTGTTACTCAATAAGAATAATTTACTTATTCTTTTTTCCTGAAATTGGTGATTCAGTTTTAATCACTTTCATTCTGTTATGATATAAAATGATGTTAGAAATATGCATTTCTCAGATATGCTTCACTCTTCATGTTATATATCCCTTTTAAGTGTAATATTTATAAATTGAAATAATTAAGATAGCCTAGATGTAAATATCTACTGAACAGTGTTGGTGAAGTATTCGCTGATAATTGTGCCCCAAATGTCCTATGTAAGGATGATGTGATAACAGTGCAAATTTTGGGCAATTTATTTTCAAGAGCTATATGTCATGTAAATATGTAACATATTTCCTCCAACTTGAAGAACAGAGACTTATCGATCTCGACCTTGAGCATGTCATCTGGATGAATCAACATGGGGTTGATTCTAGCTCCTTTGTGTAACATTCTCAATATAATATTTCTAAGCAAAAATCTTTTTATCCTGAAACACATTTATCTTTGTCATTCCCCATCCCCTACAAAATTAATTTTACTAAATTGTGCTTTTTGTGCCATACCAATAGTTCATCTGGATGATCTTGTGAATTTACCTTGTGAATAATGGGATGAAACACATTTTAAAATTACTTTTAGATGTTTGGATAATATTATTTCTACATTTCCAGTGTGTACTCCTTAAAGCCCTTTACACTGAATATGCTATCCGTCTTCTGGAGATTGTTCTCTGATATCACTAAACTATATCTGCAGAATCAGCTCTTCCCTAGGACACTTGGTTATGTTAAGAGCATCTAGCATTACTGGATCGTTGTTTTGCCATAGAAATACAAATTGTGAGGGGGTATCATTTTTCTTTTACTCACAGTTTGAATTTTTTTAAAACTTGCAAATGAGTAACCAAAATGATTATTGAAGGTCGAAATGTGACATTCAAATTAATAGAGTATAAGGTTGAAATAAATGTTTGAGTATTGGGAGTAATTATCAAGGGCTGTTTTGTAAAAGAACATGTTACATAGTCTATTTTTGGAAGCTTATTTTTCTTTTTTTTTTTTTTTTTTTTATATTTTATTTGTTTGTTTTAAGCCAGTATTCTATTTTTAAATATACTTTTTATTTTTATTTTTTTAAAAAGAAACTTAGTAAATGCAGCAACTTGCAAGGTTACCTGATTAGAACTTCTTCACTGGTAATGGAGCACTTCCCATGCCTGAAGACAGAATGGTCCTGGTCCTGACAGCACGCCAGTCTCTTCCATCTCATACTTTGAGGGCTGGACCTATAAACTTCCAGCCACTAGCAAGAGCAACTTCTCCAAATTTTCAATATTTACACCTGTATTTCTCCTATCAGTAAGTAAAATTTAACCCGCAGGCAAATATAGCTCTTTCAACACTCATGTCAACTTGAATTAAACCTAATTACTGTAGGATCTGATGAAAATTAGACTACCAAATTTGGAGGTCGTCCTATTTCTAGATTAATTTAAACAGGTATAATTCATCTCTCTCTCGGTTTCCTTCACTCTATCTCCTCAGCTCCAGTCTGCTATGATCCTGACCCACAAAAAGAGATATGAGCCCCATACCAAAATTGTTAAAAGAAAGTGAGCTGAAAATTGAGGTTGAAGACAATACACTAGGCAAAAATATTCCATAAATATCCCAGACAAAAAGCAAAGAATCTTTGTAGGCTGGGGTAGATGCAGACTAATAGAGCAAAATCAATTGTAGATGCAAATCTAGAAATTGGCCTCCTCTAATTCCCCTTGCAAAGTTCCTAGTTGGTTATGTGCTTACTGCTCTGTTTATTGATGTGATAAAATCTAGGGAAATGGCACAGGAAAATGTATTTCATGTAGTATAGAGTTGCATTTCAAAACAGTTATTTTAGAAATTGAGATATACCCAGCTATGCTAAAGCTAAGTTATGCTGTGGTTACAAATGAACTAAAAAATCATTGACTTATGAAAACAAAGGTAGCTCACTGGACCCAATGCTTCAATAACATCTTATCTGAGATATTGTGGAACTCGTGGTGAAGGAAAAAGAAAAAGAATGTTTCAGTGAAGTGGCTCCTAGAGCTTCTACTCAGATGTGACACACATCATATTGGCTCAAATTTTATTGATCCAAACAAGTCACATGGCCACCCATGAGCTCATTAAGGCATGTATGTATAATTCTGCCTCCCCCAATAAGAGCTATAAGTCAATTGGTCAAGCCTGAAATTAGTGGTTTGAGAAAGTATAATCTTCCTCACATTGAATTCAAGCTGATAATTGTACCCCAGGAAGGGACAGAGATAGCTATATATTAATTTAATATGAATTTTGCAAACAATATAATATAAAATAGAACAATAAAGCTGGAGTGATAGCAATAGCTGAGAAATAAATAAAAACAAAAATTTGTATTCTTGAGCAATATCTAGCATCGTTATTAAAATGCATTGAATAAGAACTTCATTTTATCGAATAAAAAGAAGAATGCTAAATTATCAGAATAGGCAAATTATAGTCAGTTTCTGGGTATTATTTAGATGTGAAACGTTTAACAGTACAATAGACTAAACACAATATTCAATGCATCAAAAATGCAAAGATGTTCTATATATGTCCATTTTAAAAATCAATGCTATAGCCACTTAATGATAATTTCAAAGTGAGATGGGTAGACAATCGGATACTTATCAGATGACTGCTGCTTTACAGAATTCTGGTGAAATGACATAGTTCAAGTGTACAATTTGAGACATGTCAAACAATAAATAGTACATTTCTTAGATTATCCCTTTCAAGTACCAATTGTCTCTACTGGAATTTTGATGGAGCTATATATTAAATACTTCAGGGAAGCACTTAAAGTGAAAATATTCTATACTGTTGACAAAATAAGATTTCACATAAGATAGATGTGTTTTATTGGTTAATGCATCTTACTTGAATTCTCACTTTAATCGATTAATGCATGGCTGCTATTCAGCTGCATTTATCGTCTCTGGGAGCGATCAAGCTATTAAGCTCACGGACACTTTGGTTTCTTAGTATCATTCCCTTCTCTTTACATCAATTCAAGGCTGATTTACTTTTAAAATACTGGATTCCCTCACTCAAAGTATTTACTCTCTCCTGTGTTTCATAAGATGCTTTTGATTGCTATTGTATCTTTATTGTGTTGTATTTAATATTATCAGTTCCTTAATTTTGGTCAGTGAGTAACATCAAACAACTGCTTTTCTTTTTCTGGAAAGTTCTATATTCATATGTGACTTTGCTAGACTCTCTCTTCATTCTGGTGCCTGAGAAAATGACTCCTTATTAGAGAAGATTTCCTTTATCCAGATGACCTTATCTGAAATAGCACCTATCTCTTTTCAGAATCTGTCTTCTCACCCTCCTTTATTTTCTTTGTAGAATTACACACCATATTTTGAAGTATCATAGATTTATCTGTATAATATAAGTATCGCTCTCACACTTCATGATGTAAGGGTCGTTAAGCAGGGAATTTGTTTCCTTGGCTATTATGTCCCTGCACTCAGAAGAGAGCTTGGCATGAATTAAGTCTCAATCAATATTTTCTGGGCTAAATGAAAGCAAGGGTACATCTACTTCCCATCGAACTCCAAAGTCTATCGGAATGGCAAAACCAATGTAAAAAAGAATGACAAATAAAAGGCAAAAGAAAATAAAAGAAACTGACAAAATTCTGGGAAATAAACAGCATACCAGACAGAACTGGTGGATGCAACAGAGCAGAGAAAGCATCAAGCCAAACATAAAACAATAAAAAATAATAATAATACTGCACACACAGGAGAAAGCAGCTACAAATGTTAGAACATTTGATTTTCTGGTTAAGAAAATCCTAAATTCAGTGAATGAAAAGAGTAGAAAAGCATTGTGGGACAATTACTAAGGTAAATGTTAACTATTTTAAGAAAAAAATTGTAACAGTTGGAAAAACTGTCTGTAAGTAAATATTCTGAGCATATGTCCCCATGATAAAGAAGAATAGTAAAACTACTATACTAACAAAGTTAATATCTTCTGTTTGGAGTACTGTACCACAAGAAAACATGTTCTTAAATTTAATCCATTCCTGTAGTGTGAACCCACTGTTAATAGGAATTTTTTTATGAGGTTACTTCACTTAAAATGTGGCCTACCTCAATGAGGACTGGTCTTAATCCTATTATAGGAGTACTTTAAAAGAGAATGAAATTCAGACAGATAGAGATCCACTGAGAAGCAGCCAGAAGGTGAACATCAATGGAACCTGGAAGAGAAGGGAGAGACCTGGAGACACTATCATGTGCCTCTCCATGTGAACAGCTAAGGACCCAGAAATGCCAGCAGCCAGCCCCAGAATGCCACATTCTTCAAGGAGAGAGCATCACCTTGATGACGCATTGATCTGTATTTCCATTTTAGCCTCAAAACTGTGACCTAGTAAATTCCCAATTGTTAAGCCATTCCTTTGTGTGGTATTTGCTTGTGCAGCCTAGGAAACTAAAACATGCTTCAAATAGTGAGTGTTGGGACTAGAGTATGTTGGACAAAGAAAAAAGGCAGCATTGAGTTCTTGCCAGATTATCTACAAAAATATAGAAGGATTTTGTGCATTGGGGAAAGAAATTTTGAGAAAGAAAAAAAACTAGAAAACTTGGCATATAGGAAACACAAGATATGACAAAAATAAATGTCAGTGATTGCAAAAAATGGATTGAATTCATCTATATAAAAACCTGCTGGCATTTGTTTTTAAGAGGCTAAATAAATTAAAAGAAAATAATTGGTAGAGTAAAAATAGATCAGAGGAAAACATGCAGCCCAAAGCACAAGGCAGGGTGGTGGCAATGATAGAAAATATAAATATGTTACATGGTAAAATATAAAGGGGGTATATTATATATTGGTGTGATATAGGAGAGCAACAACAAAGAAAATGCTAAGCATAATAAAAAACGTTCAGTAAGAAAAGGGAGAATTCTCTTCCTCCTCAAATTAATGTTGTTAAAATATACTCTAACATATTTAAAACAGTTGGTTTCAGATCTAGAAAAAATCAAGAAGAATCACTTACTACAACTGCTTTATTTTACACATAAAGGATAACTCTTCCTCTATGTGATGTAACATTTAAAATTTCCAACATAATATGAGAATGACTCTCAATATTGAAAGTACTCAATCCAGTATATCACAGGCACTTCCCTAGTGGTAGGTAACATTACTCCATTTTTTAATGAAATTTTGTAAAAAAAATGATTTTCTTTGAAGAAGGGAACTTTAGATTTTAAATGCAGACTTGCAAGCTTGCTGTGATCTGTAAGTTTAAAAAATCACCTCTTAGGTTATTCAGAAGTAATAAACTTTGTCTTCATGACTTGGATTGTCAATTCAAGTCAGCCATTGCCACTTAAACAGAAAGTCCTGCCAACTATCATTATTTTTTCTATCATCTATTTTTTGAAATGTGTTGAAATCAATCAGATTTGTAAGCCATCACACATTCAGAAGCAAATTTTAATGACTAGACATATCTTCATTTTTTAAAAGTAGATGCAAGTATAAATATATATATAAAAATAACATTTATGTAAGCAAATGCACATATATGCATATGTATTTATAGATCATTTTACAAATATTGGGTATATATTGTGAAAAATTTGATTTTTTACCCACAATAATAAAATAAATAAATAAAAATAAAAATAAAAAAAAAAGTAGATGCAAAGCAATGAAAAGCCATAAATGACACATAGGAAAAATAATAATGCAACTACTACCTTCTAAATTACTGTCAGAACTTATGAGATTTGGGGTTATAGAGGTGGCTGTTCAACTACAAATCTATCCTTGCACATTCTAATAAAACAATAATAAAAAGGAAAGTCACCTCTGTACCTGATGACAAAAGGAGTAGAAAAAAAAACTTAGTTGTTTAAGCAACTCATCCAATTAAAGATTCATACAGCAATTTATTTGGTTGGACATTCATTAAATTACCTTCCCAATGCTCCAGTGACATCTTTGTCATTTGTGCACGGCCCTAAATCAGTGTGCAGGGATGTCACCTGAAGGAAGAAAATTAATTAAGAGCTCCTAATGAGCATAACAGCCTGTTCATTTCACTAAGAATTTTTATAGCCTCTTTGAATACAATGTTACAGGCAGAAAATAATTTTAAAAAATCATAAAGTCACATCTTACTCGACTTAATTTGTTAATTTACATTTATTTCTGATATCAGCAATTAAAAAGTCAAATTGTTGAGGAAGGACACTCAGAGTTAACAAAAAGTAGGTGTTCAAACATTCCGTAAACCAGCATCAAGCATTGACATTGGTAGGGAAAATCATTATTTACAACTCAAATTTGTGGACATCACCAACGTGACTACATAAGACACCTCCTGAAAAAGCTTCCACAGAGATTTAGCAAAGAAAAGGGAAAATTCCACCTGCTTAAAACTCTGGAGGATGGTAAAGACTAGAGAATGACTCCACAAACGCTGAATGGAAGAAACAGAAAAAGCACAGGTAGGAGAATTCTGCCCAGGCCCTCTGGTCGGTCCCCTTCTCCCCAACCTCACTCGGTCCTGCATGGCTTGGGATTCATAGACGCAGCATGGCTTGGCTTCCTCCAGTGGTTGACAGGGTCTGTGGACAGATTCAGGGTGGCAAGTCTGAATTCCACACAGATCCAGGCACAGGGCTTAAGTTTGCAGAGACCCAGTGTAGAAGGCAAGCCAATGCAGAATGCTACATGCAAAAGGCCCCCCGGCGGGGTGGTGTGGAAAAGGCTAGTAAGAGCTGCTGTGACCTCACCAATCCGGCCAAGAACCACCTAAAGGCAAAACAGACTTTTCTGAAATGACCCACCTTTATGGATTAGCATCATCTGGCTCCCCAGGTAGGGATACCCTAACAGGGAAGAAACAGGAAACAGGAAAGCCTCGCAGAAAAGAAAAGGGGGGGCGCTGGGGTGGGTAAACTGAACTGCTTTAAGATAAGACGGGTCCCAGAAATGAAAAGTGTAAGGAAAACGGGATACTGAGTGAAGGAGAGAATTTAAACAACTCATAGGAACTGAGTAGAAAAGTCTGCACAGAAACAAGCAGAACAGACGAAGATTCCTGGAGAAGGAACAGAGGAAAGGAAACTTTCTCCCAGAGAGAAACAATTGCACGAAAAATGCAATCTCAAAAATTGTACCTCATATCAAGGGAAAGAATCAGAAGAAGAGCAGAGAAAATCTGAAGTTAAATACCAGCTATTCTAAAGGTATTGAATAATTTAGACCAAGCAGCAAAGAAAAGAATGGACATTCAGAGTTAGCTTATCACGAAAACCGGAGGGAAATTTATAGTGCTAAACACTTGCATTAATAAAGATGAAAGAGCTTAAGTCAAAGACCTATTGCACACCTAGAGGAAGTAGGAAAATAACAGCAAATTAACCCCAGTGCAAGCCTCGATTTTGGACTTCTCCTAGCCTCAGATCCGTGGGCCAATAAATTCCTGTTGTTTAAGCAAAAAGTAATAATGATAATAATAATTGAAATTTGTGATTGTCATTCAATTAAAATGTATTTTTCTCCCCAAATATGTATTTTTTAATCATGAAGTTAAAGAACAACTCCTGAACTCTTAGGCTATATCTTCTACTAGAATATGTTAATTAGATATCTAATTTTAAAATGTGCATTTTAAAAATATGTATCTCTCATGTATATAAAATATTTTTGCATGCATATTTATATATAAATTCATATATTCATATATATACATCTATATCTATATCATGCATATAATTTGATAAATATGCTATGTATATACATATATACCTTGTTGCCATGGAATAACAGTGAACAAATACTTGTGTCCTTCAAGAAACATTTCCACATTTCAAGAAGACTCTTTTGAGGGCACCTACAATCCCATATGATATTTCCACATTAGCAGAGATTATTGCAGGCCAGTGTTATATCTCCTTCAGTGTACTTCTAGGCTATTTGTGGACCATAGATAATTATCACAAAATAGTCTATTTTCTGTTTTGGAACCATTGTTATTGAGGGAAAATCTGATCTTAAAAGACCTCTGAGATCATTGTGTGATAAGTTTTTCTCAACCTTCATACGTCTCTTTTAACTACTATATCCTGATCTTCACCATACTCGATGCAGACAAAAAAATTATTGCTAAAAAGATATTAAAAGTAATTTGATGTAGAGCTAATACCATGAAATAGCATCACCCCACGCTTGCAGTCCGTGAGTTATGGAGTATTTTAGGTATCGTGAGCCACCGTTTCCTCATTTTTAAAATGGGGATTGTGTAGACAATAATTCCTAAATTCTGCTCTTCATTTTCTCTTCTTGACCAGGATAAAAAAAGGTAAAGAGTTGCTACCCTATTAAGGCAGAATTTTCTGCCACAGGATGTTGTTTTATCCCTCATTCTAGAAATGAGTTTACAGACTTATCTAATGCACGTATGATGTTTTTTTTTAATCAGTAAAATGCAGCCTGTGGGATGCCTGCCTGTTTTGTTTTTTTTTTAATTAGAGAAATTATAAGTTTACAGAAAAATCATGCAGAAACTACAGAGTTCTCCTATATCCCCCTCACACAGTCAGTTTTTCCTATTATTAATATTTTTTTAATTAGAGAAATTATAAGTTTACAGAAAAATCATGCAGAAACTACAGAGTTCTCCTATATCCCCCTCACACAGTCAGTTTTTCCTATTATTAATATTTTGCGTGTGCCATACTTTTGTAACAATTGATAAAACAATATTATGCTATTAACTATAGTCCATAGTTTACAGTAAGGTTCACTATTTCTGCTATACAATATGATAGGTTGTTAAAAATGTATATTTTCATCACATATATATAACCTAAAATATCCCATTTTTACTACCTTCAGATATAAAATTCAGTGCTGTTCAATATATTCACAATGTTTTTAAATACATGCAATGAATAAGAAATCTGCAAAACCTAATGTGATAAATGCTTTAATTTTAGGCTGCAAAACCAATTTCTCTATAAGATATATAATTTGAATATTGTAATTCCACCCTTTTTCTTCTTGTCTTAAGAGGAAAATGCCCAAGTCTTACTATAACTTTTCCCTTTCCCCTCCTCTATGACCCCTGCCACACACACACAAAAAAACACATAGAAGTGGAAACAGATGGAGAGTAAGAGTTTACAGAGAAACCCGAAAAGAGCTGGAGAAGAGAGCGCTACAGGTACCTGAATTTTTGTCTGAGACGGGGACTGTTGCAGTTCTTATCCAGCAGTTTCAGATTGTTTTATACACTTATTGAGTCACGATTTGTCACACCAAGTTCAAGTACAAAAAGTTCTGTAACTGGGTGATTAATAGAGTATCAATTTTTCTTTCTTTTAGCAGCTTTATTTTGATATAATTTACACATAAAAAAATCAAAAATTTTAAGTTTTCTATTTGATAAAGTTTTGACAAATTATTCAGTAATATCCCTTCACCGCAACAATGACATCTTTTCCATCAGCCCAAAAGTTTTCTTGGGTTCCACTGCAGACAACCCCCCTCCCACCCACCCACCCACACACCTGAGTTCCTGGAAACTCCTCATCTGCCTTTTGAGAAGATAGTTTTGCATTATCTAGACTTTCATACTAATGGGATCATGCAGTATATAGGCTTTTGTATCTGTTTTTCTTCCATTGCTTAGCAAAAAATGTCCTTCAGATCCTTCCATGTTCTTCTTTACACTAGTAATTCCTTCATTTTTACTGCTAAGTAGCATTTCACTGTACGTTAAAAATAAGACATTTTGTTTTTTCATTCACTGAGTGATAGAAATTTGGGTTGTTTCCAAGATTTTGGCTCTTATGAATAAAAGCTTCTGTTAACATTCAAGTACAAGAGTTTGTATGGATATATGTTTTAATTTCTTTTTAGTAAAGACCTAGGAATGGGATCCTTGAATTGTACGATAAATGCATGTTTTTCTTAATGAAAAATTGCTGTGTTTTCAAAATGACTGTATCGTTTTTCATTCCTACCCTCAAGGTAGGAGAGTTCTATTTGCTCACTTCCTCATCAACAGATGCTTTGGGCAAACTTTCCACTTTTAGTCATCTTCGAACACGTGCATTCCATTGTAGTTTAATTTGCACTGCCCTAGTGGATAATAACTGTGAGCATCTTTTAATATGCTCATTCACCATTTGCATATCTACTGTACAGAATCATCTACTGAAATATTTTGCCCATTTTTGGATCAGGTTCTTTGTTTTATTATCAAATTATAAGAGTACCTTAAATATTCTGAATAGAATTCTTTTATCACATATGCTCATTGGAAATATAATTCTCCACGTATGTGAATTATCTTTTATTTTTCTTAAAAGTATTTTTTGAACCACAAACACTTTTGTTTTTGAGAAAGATCAGATCATCCTCTTTTTATTTTCTTTTATGGTTCATGGAGTTTGTGTCCTTTTCATGTCTAAGAAATCTATGTTTTTTCCAAGGTTAGAGACGTTCTCCAATTTTCTTCTGGAAATTTTATAGTTTGCATTCATGACTATAATCAATTTTGAGTTATTTTTCTGTATAGTATGACAAAACTGCCAAACCTATTTTTTTCCAGCACAACCGGTTGAAAGAATATTTCTTCCTAATTTAATTACCTAGGCGCCTATGTAAAAAAAAAATCTGTATTCTGTGTTTTCCTCCATTGATCTATATGGATATCTTTATGCCAGTACTACATTTCTTATAGAGTTTTAGAAGGGTAGTTGAGATGATTAAATTTACATCTCTGCCATTGCCTTGGAAAACCAGAAGCCCTTTCACTAAATTTTAAAGAATTTTTTAAAACAACAAAACATATTCTTTTACCCAAAATTGTCACTGCTGCAGATTCAAAATTTCATCTGGTATAAGTTTTTCTTTTGTTTAAAGGACTTCCTTTGGCATTTCTTATAATGAAAGTCTGCTGGTGATGAATAGTCTGAACTTTAGTTTGTATTAAAATGTTTTATTTTGCCTTCTCTTTTGAAATATATTCTTTCTGGGTATAGAATTCAAAGTTGACAGGATTTCTTTTGTTTTCTTTTCAGTGCTTTAAAGATTTTGTTCCATTTTATCTAGGTTGCATTTATACTGATGTGAAGTATATCATGATTATTCATTCTTTTATACATAAAATCTTTTTGTCTCTGGCTGCTCTAATTTTTTTCTCTTTATTGCTAATTATATATGCACATTGATTAAAACGCAATTGTGTGGCTTTCTTTAGGTATATTGTGCTTGGATTATTTCCCCCATCTTCTTAGTTTATTGGTTTTTGTTTTAATCAGATTTGGAAAACCCCTGGTCATTTTTCCTCAAATATTTTTCACCCAGCCACATTATTTTGTGGCTCCAATTACAAATAGTTCAGAAAATTTAATATAGTCACATGGGTCACTGAAACCATTCTCATTTTATTCTAGTGTTTTTTCATTGTGCTTCATTTGGGATAGTTTCTATTGGAATGTTTTCAATTTTTGTTGATATTGTGCTGTAGGTATTAATACTATTTAGTGTAGTTTTATTTCATATGATATATATTTCATCTTTAGAAATTTTATTTGTATCTATTATATCTATCCCATGTTCCTTTTCCATACATTCATATTTTCTTTTACCATTTTGAATGCATGGACTTTATTTTTCTTTTTTACAGAAAATGTACATATGTTTATTGATGTCCAATCTCATTTGTTTCAAAGCACTTTAAGGTGTGAATTTTTTTTAATGTAACTGAAAAATTAAATAAATGGTACCTTAAAATAAAATCAACCTCTAAATTTTGGGCTGCATAATGAGTGTTTTCATGTGGACAGTAATTGTTTCCTCTTCACCTAGCTGTCTCTAGGTTTTCAAAGATGCAACCAGAAATGAAGACAATACTTCCAGCCACCTGAGCTAATAACAGCCCGTATTTTTCTTTCGTTCCTTCTGGAATTCCTCTCTTTTTTTGATCATTACAATAATTAGTAGAAGGAAATATGAAAGGAATATATTTTTATTAGTTATTTTAGCACCTGTGTCTGCTTATTCAATTATTTCCATGTCTTTCTCTTTCTATTGACCGATTTTTCTTCAGTTTATGAGCTATATTTTCTAATCCTGTATATATCTGGCAATTTTTAAAAAGATTTTTTAAAAAATTTCTCCCCACCCTCTCATTGTTTGCACTTGCTATGTCTGTTCATCTTCCTTGTTTCTGTAGAAGGCACCAGGAAACGAACCCGGACCTCCGATATGACAAGGAGGTGTCTAATCTCTTGAGCCACCTCCGTTCCCTGCTTTGTTGTGTCTCTCATTATGTTTTTTCTTCTTGTGTCTCTTGTTGCATTGTCTTGTTGTATCAGCTTGCCGCACCTGCCCATCACACCAGCTTGCTGTCTTCTTTAGGAGGCACTGGGAACTGAACCATGGGCCTCCCATGTGGGATGTGGGAACTCAATCACTTGAGCCACATCTGCTTCCCCATATCTGGTAATTTTTTAAGTTGAATTCGAGACACTGTGAGTTTCATGTCTGACAGACTCCTTGCATTTCTTTAAATAGTACTGGACATTTAAGTTTGGCAGAATTACTTGGACCACTTTCAGGCTTTATTTTATGTTTTATAAGGGCAAGTCCCAGCAGCCTTCAGTTTAGGGTTAAGGAAGCCACAACACTACTGAGGCAATATGCAGTGGTCTTAGCTCCTACCCAATGTCACGTGTCTTACAGTCTTTCTTTTTCTAAAAGATGTTTAGATTACATAAATGTGCAAAAAACATATAAGGAATTCCCATATGCCCCATTCCCTCACCCTCCCACACTTTCCCACATTAACAGCATCCTTCATTAGTGTGGTACATTTGTTACAATTGGTGAACCCATATTGAAGCATTGCTACTAACCACGGTCTATAGTTTACATTATAGTTTACACTTGGTCCCACACAATTTTGTAAGTTACGACAGAATGGCCTGTATCCGTCACTGCAATGTCATGCAGGACAACTCCAATGTCCCAAAAATGCCCCCATGTTATACAGTCTTTCTAATATGACTACCAGGACAAGGAACTCTTCCAAGCCTTGTCTGAGCTTTTCAGTGGTTCTTTTCCTGCTCTCAAGTAGTTTCTTCTTATACCTCATTTATCAGGTCTCAGAAAAAAACTTGAGAGTACTCTTGCAGATCACAAAAATGTTTCCTCTCTCTTCACTGATATTTCACCCCCACATATAAGCAGCACTTTAATATCTATCTCGTCAAGTCAGTAAGACCCCTGGACTCTGTTTGGTTACCTAGCCTTTTACTGTGGTCTGAGAATCACCTGCAGGTGGTAATCTGGTGCAAGGAATCTTCCCACTTTCTCTGTTCCTTTCCCTTAGGGGTCTTAGTCCTGTGTTGCTGGTTGTCCACTCCCTAAAAGCTGTTATTTCCCAGGGTTTCCTTTTTTTATGGTTGTTTAAGGTAGGTATATGAATAAATGTTCTTGGTTATATTTGTTAAATTTGCATTTTCATTGTAATTCTTTTGTATTTCTCCAACTTAAAAAATGATCAATAAAGGTAAAACTAAAGGCAAAGAAAACCATAAGTATTACAAATTAGAATATAATAAATATATATTTTGAAATGATTCTATGGAAACGGCTCTGCAGGGAGAATTGAATCTGTAAGGATACTTGTTTTAAATAAGCAATCCTCTCCTCCAAAAGAAGAGAGGTAGTACAAACATTTTTCATATTTAAGAAAAAAAGATCTCCCTAGTGATAGAATTTAAATTTCCAGAACAAGTGTAAAAATTTCCAGTTTCTAAGAGAAAATAGACAAAGAGATGTTTAACCCATTACGCTCGTTATGAGGAGCTTCAACACTGATCATAAAACTGATGAAAAGAATTATGCTTTCTGCTTGGAAAGGAAACAGAAAATGTTATTGGGAAAAAAATCTCTTCATCAAATTGCATTATGTTTCATTCCATAATTTCAATGGCATACAATATGTAAGAGCAATTACTGATGCATGCATGACAGAGCAAATATTTTGCTTTATAGTCAGATTAAACTTCTGATGTGTAGAGTACAAACCTGTTCCTGCATAGCAGTGGTAAATACATGCAGTCAAGGTGTATGAGGATTGTATTTGTACTCTTATCTATAGAACTCCATTCTACGGTGGTGGAAGGTGGGATAGTAATTTCATTTAATTGCAGAACAATTTGTGAACTATTATCTGGATTTCAATAGGTATTTCGATGCCAGTACATACAGAATAATAACTATATGTAAAACAGAAAAAAGGAGCGGGTATAGTTCAGTTGTTGAACACCTGCTTCCTTGTACGAGGTCCCGGGTTAAATCCCCGGTGCTTCCTATAAAAAAAATAAAAAATAAAAACCAGAAAAATATCTATTATGCAAATAAAAATGCAATTAAAGGTCTGCTCAATATTTCTTAATATGCACACACACACAAAAGTATTCGACAAAGTACAACACATTTTCATGATAAAACCACTTAACTAGGACCGTAAGGAAACTCCTTTAACCTGATAAAAACTATGTATAAAATTCCACAATTAGCATTTTACTTAAGATGATTTTTGATGAATTATTGTTCATGTATTTTGTAGTTTTATATTGATTTTGAATGTGCACTTTATTTTACAGAATATTTTTCTATTTTCAGAATAATTATGAAGTGAATACAGAGAGATGCCCAATTTTCATTATTATTAACAACTTATATAACTATGGTACCTGTATTAGAATTAATGAACCAGTATTGATATGTTATTATTAACTGAAGGCCATACTTTATTTGAACTTCACCAATATTTTGCAAGTGCCCTTTTTGCCTTCCAAAATCACATCTAGGTCACCACATTGCATTTAATAATCATGTCTTCTTAGCTGGGGAAGTCAGAGACATGATTAGCAACCATCTCCCACTCCAGCCATTGCCTATCCCTCTCTTTTTCTGCTATGTGTTCAGTGTTTCCATTCCACAGCCTGGTGAACATGGTAGGTCTAAAGGAGCAGCCTGATGGTACCTTGAACTCAAAACAAGGAACATGCAGCCCCAGCTGCTTATGAGGGTGGGAACTCTGCACCAAATTTTCTTGCTACATGTGTTTTGCTCAGTGGCAGGGTATGCTCCACCTGGGACGTATAAATGCCTGCTCTTCAGGCTCCCTCATCTCCCACGTGGTGTGGGGCATGTAGATCTGCCACTCACCTACCCTGAGGAGAGTAGTTAGTCTCCCTGTGGGACTAGCCATAATAGAATCTTTTCCCCTGCTGCTTTGGACCCTTTGTAAGTAATAAAGTGGTCATTTGCACAAAGTCTCTGTTGTACCTGAGCCTGTGTTCCCACTGAGGGGAACCCCGTGGAATCTCCGGGTCCTGGCCCAGCGGGAGAATTGAAGTCTACACCAGGATCGATAACACAAGGGGAAAAGTTTGTTAAGACCCTAGCAGAAGTCAGGAGAGCAAATCTCAAATTTGCCAAGCAAAGGAGGCAAGGGTTCTTATGAGAACTAAACAAAAGAGAGGGACAGCGATGCCATTGGCTGAGTCCACCTGCAAACTGGGGTCTGCAAAGTGGACAACAGAGGAGGGGAGAAGGGGTGAGCTCATAGCCTCTGTTTTTGCTCACTTTAATTGCATTTCTTAGAGTGCCCTTGGGTCCCAAACTTCTCTCTCTGGTGTGGTTTTATTAAGTTTTAGATAAGGGGGAGAAGAAAAACAGGAGATTGTTCAGGAGTGAAAAACTAAAGACAGTTTCCATTAATAGGCAACAGTGAACAGCTACCGGCTATGGATTACAGAAGTGAGGTTATATTTAAAACTAAAATATTATTCACTAGTTGTATCTAAAAATTATGGCTGCAGTGTTAAATATCATGGGACTGCTTACAAATATCATATGGCTACTTAACATATATCATATGACTACTTTTGGTCTCTCTCTCTCTCTCTTTCACAAGACACATATAGGTACTTGCTCCACATTAGCCTCCCCTTGGTTATGACATTTTCTCAGAATTTCCATGTGTTCTATTACTTTGACAGTTTTGAATATTACTGATGAGATATTTTGTAGAATGTCTCTTAATTGTGATTTTTCCAATGTTTTTCTCATAATTAGACTGGTATAATGTGTTTTGGGGAAGAAAATCACAGAGTTAAAGTGCCATTCTCAGCACTTCATATCATGGGAACATACCATCATCATGATTTATCATTGCTGATATTCCCCTTGATCATCTGGCTCAAGTGTTTGTCAGCTTTCTCCAATGCAAAATTATGCTTTCCCCCACGTTTCCATTTGTTACTCTTTGGAAGGAAGTCATGAGCTGAAACAACACTACTTAAATTGTTGGGAGATATGCTTCAATTTCTTGAGGGTAGAGGTTCTACGTAAATTATTTGGAAGTCCTCTGCACAGGAGATTTTTCTCTTCTACCCCATTATTTATTTATTCAACTTTTATTTATATGTTACAACTCAATACTACTTTATTTTGTTACTCAGACTGATTCAACTTTACCCATTAGTTCTTTTAGTTGATTCCTTTGTTCTTTTGACATACTCCCATCATTGTGGGTTTGTTGTTTTTTTTGAGACTTTCAATATTGTTTTGCTGGCACTACAAAATGCTCTGTGATAATCTTGTTCATTTCCTGTCACAGTCCTAGAGTCAGATATCTCTCCAAGGAGTCTTGTTTCTGTTTATTTTATTTTATTTTGTTTTTTTATTGGAGTATGGTATAAGATACCAAGATCTGGATGCTCTGTGTGCTTGTTACCAGCTAGGAGTTGTTTCTTCTATGCTCACTCAGCTACAGAGCAATGAAGCATACGTGCGTTTATTAATCTCTTTATAAAATAATTTTTACATTTAACCATCTGTGTCTATATTAAGCTAAGCATGCATTCATACAAATCTAGTTCATTAAGACACGGATCATTCTAACATCCTCCTCTTGCTTAACTCCATGTCTTTTTGTGGCCTGATAATTCATTTCTTTTTACTATTGAATAATATTTTAATATATGGATGTGCCACGGTTTATTTATCCATTCACCTATTGAAGTGTGTCTTGGTTGCTTCCAGATCTCAGAAATTTGGAAGAGAAATTCTATAAACTTTTGCATGGAGTTTTTTATGTGAGGACAAAAGTGTTCAAATCAGATGGATAAATAACTGGAAGCATGATTGTTGATTGCATGGTAAGACTACGTTTAGTCTTGTGATAAGCTGCAAGAGCTCTCTTTTAAAGCTGCTGTATCATTTTTTACTCCCACCATCAATGAATGAGAATTCTTGTTGCTCTTCTTTCTCATGAGCAATTGGTATTCTCAGTTTTTGGATTTTTAGACATACTAATATGTATGGAGTGATATCTCATTGTATTTATTTGTAATTTTTTAAAGACAAATGCTGTTTAACGTCATTTCATAAGGCTATTTGCCATCAATGTAACTTTTAGTAAGGTGCTGTTCAGAACCTTTGCCCATTTTTAAATTAGTTTGTTTCTTATTGCTAAGTTTTAAGAGTTTTAGCAAATTTCAGTTAAGTCCTTTATCAGATTTTTCTTTTGCAAGTATTTCCTCCCAGTCTGTGGCTAGTATTATCATTCTCTTACCATTGTTTTTGGCATAGAAGAATTTTTTAATTTTAATAAAGTTCAGGTGATAAATCTTTTCATGCTTTTGGTGGTG
>JAQZBX010024034.1:0-18185 GCA_029593785.1 Cabassous unicinctus
TGTCCCAGAAAGTGCAACTGGCTGGGAATAATGCCAGATGTGATAGGCTTCACAAATTCTCTAATGTCTGTCTGCATGATAAGCAGTTTGGCATTCTGCAATTCCAGTATCAAGCATTTCTTCTGTGACACCACAGCTCTTTTGGCCCTGTCCTGTATAGATGCATTCAGCACAGAGATGGTGATCTTTGTCTTAGCCCCGCTTAGCTCTCTTCACATTATCACAGTGACTTACATTGTCATCATCTCCTAAGGATCCAGTCTGCAGCGGTCAGGCAGAAAACCTTCTCCACCTGTGCATCCCACCTCCTGGGTATAACAGTCTTCTATGGGTCCCTGATTTTCATATATTTACAGATTGATAACACATCCTCCCTGGCCCATCTGTGTTCTGTACCATCATCATTCCAATGCTGAATCCACTAAACTATAGTCTGAGGAACAAAGACATGAAAATGCTCTCCTGAGGGTCTTACATAGAAAATTATTTCCATGATAAATTGTTTTATACATTCAATGACTCTATCGAAAGGGAATTGTATTAGTCAGCCAAAGGGGTGCTAATGTGAAATACCAAAAATGGTTTGGTCTTTATAAAGGGTGTTTATTTGGGGTACAATTCCACAGATAACAGGCCATAAAGCATTAAGTTTCTTCTTTCACCAAAGTCCATTGCCACGTGTTGGAGCAAGACAGCTGCCGATGTTTGCCAGGGTTCAGGCTTCTTAGGTTCCTCTCTTTCTGGGGCTGCATTTCTCTCTGGGCTTAGATCTTCTGGTTCCTCCACAAGGTCAGCTGTAGACTATCAGGCAAATGGCTTACTTCTCTTCTCCTGGGGCCTTCTTTCCAACATCAAAACTCCATCATCTAAACTGCTTCTCAAAAACTACTTCTTAAAAACTGCTCTCTGCCTTGCCTTTTATATTCAATTCCCCACCTACCAAGGGGTGGGGCTCAGTGCCCTACTGATGTGGCCCAGTCAACACCCTAATCATAACTTAATCATGCCCAGATTAACAGATCAGTTTACAAACATGATCCAATTGTATTTTTGGAATTCATAATTACATCAAACTACCCAAAGGCCACAGGAATATATCATAATACCTTCAAATGGCATAACAGGAATTAAATGATGACTTGGAACCTTGAAATTTGAGATGTGAATTATGATATTCTTTGTATTGAATACAGAACCACTATATTAGGATGCAATTTAGGCACATCAGTTATTCAGAGCATGGACATATGGAGGTAAATAAAGAGGCATCTGAGCAGCACTTGAAATTTATGCCTTACTACTGATGTGTGAATATGTGACACCTTGTAACCTGTGAAAAATATTAAATTGCTGTTTCATATACCTAGGCATTCTGTTTTCTCAGCTAGTAGCAATTTGAGAGTATAATATTAAGGTATTAAGACATGAAGACTTCATGAATATTCTCGCTGACCTGATTTTGTGATTATCAGGGTAGAATAAACATTTGCTATATTAGAAACCATGCATGTGTCCCCAGACTTAGTTTTTCTCCCTAGGTCTGATTTTTAGAATGCTGGTGATAAACCAAGCCTGATTTATTATATGACCATTCTGTTTGGGTAAGGACTGTAATTTTGTGTATCTTTGGTTGACCTTGGGAGATGTAGCAGGGGACAGATGTGGCTTGGGTGGTTGGACGCCCATCTCCCATGTGGAGGGATCTGAGTTTGACCCCCGGGACCTCCTGGTAAAAATTTTTTAAAAATAAATAAAAATATGGAAAGTGCATGAGCTAACAGGCCCCACATGTGGGTGAGCTGCCAGGCCCCATGAGTGGGTGAGCCACCAGTCCCCACGAGTGGGTGATCCGCCAGGCCTCATGCATGGGTGAGCCTCCAGGCCCCACGAGCGGGTGAGCTGCCAGGACCCATCCACGGGTGAGTCACCAGGCCCCGCGAGCAGGTGAGCAGCCAGGCCCCATGCGCGGGTGAGCCTCCAGGCCCCACGAGTGGGTGAGCCACCAGGCCCCATGCATGGGTGAGCCTCCAGGCCCTGTGAGCAGGTGAGCCATCAGGCCCCATCCACGGTGAGCCACCAGGCCCTGCGTGTGAGTGAGTCGCCAGGCCCCACAAGCCACGCAGCAAGATGATAACATAATGGGAGAGTGACACAGGGGCAAGCCAAGACAAGACGCACTAAAAAACCAGTAACTGAGGTGGCACAGGAGGTAGGATGCCTCTCCCCATGTCAGAGGTTCCAAAATTGAATCCCAGTGAATACAGGAGGAGAAGGATGAGAAGAGAGGGCAGGAAATGGACACAGAGAGTTGCCCAGTGAATGGACACAAAAACAGCAAAAATGGGGGGAGGGCGGGTAAAAGTAAGTAAATAAATAAATCCTTAAAAAATGTATAGGGGAGGAAGATTCAGACTAAACTTAGTAGTAATACTCTGACGATGCTCTTTCATGATTTGTTAACAAATGTTTTACAACAATGTAGGGTGTTTGTTGTAGGGTGATGAGTGGGAGCCCTGTATGATGTTATGCATGTTTGTTTTGTAAGATCACAGTGTTTATTGAACACTTATAGTTTATGTATGTTCATGTATGAATGATATACTTCAATAAATTGTTTAAAAAAAAAAAAAAGACATGAGTACTCCTAGAACTTACTAACACAAGAAATGGCAGCTGATAGCCTGAGAGAAAAGCAGGAAAGTGTATTGTACAAACAAATGTAAAGCACTAGTGAAAAGACTAGAAATAATGAAACTAAATATATGCCCCAGTGAATAGACTGGGTCTTTTCAGTGAGTTGCAGGCAATAATGAATTCATCGAGTAATGCAGAAAAATTTGTAGATAGTGTGGGATCATTTTGCTTTAGTAGTTAAAGTTTTCATCATTTATCTACAATTTGACATGATTTTTTATTTTTGATTACATAGAAAAGTGATGTGTTAAATAAGTAGAGTATACTCTACATTAAAAGCATCAGATCTTAATTTCCAAGTAACTATACTGTGCCTTTCTGACTTCAAAGACTTAATAAACAAATGTGTGTTTATGTGTGTGCATTTGTGTATAAAAATGAAGCACTAGCTGTATCATATTTCCTGAGATAGTTTAGAAATATATAGAGAAATTTGCTTTTCAAATATAGCAAAAATCCTTTGGTAAGTATGAATCTATATTCTGAAAAGGAAAAAAAAAAATGTATATTTTTGTTCCCTGAAGTGTAAATTGCAGGGCTTAAGAATTTTTCTTTATTCTCAACCCAGATGAATGTACCCTCTGAGACACTGTTACATCATTCAATACTGCCTTTTTTGTGCATGAATTATTTGTAGCAATCAAAGGAATGAGTTGGGACATCATATTTAAGTTGTACATTGAAAAGAATCAAAGATTAATTTGCTTAGGTTCTTTTTTAAAAACAAAATATGTGTGTATTTTATTTCTCTCTCTCTAGTAAGACTGACTGCATGTGTCCTGCGAGAAGGGTTTGCTTATTCTTATTTGTTCTTCAGCATCTAGCAAAGTATCATATACAAAATGTGCAAGTAAATATTGTGAGAATTTTGGCATATGTGAAGATGTATTTATAGATGCCTTTGCACCCAGATGCTAGTTAATGATAATTTTCTTTGTGTTTACTAGCTCGTGGAAGTATAGTGATAATTCAGTAAGGCCAAGGACTCCGCTGTATTCATATGTATATTTTATTTAGCATTTAGACAGCAGTGTATATAATGGGATTCAACAAATAAAAGTTTTGTTAAAAATTATATTCCTAGAATTATGTTCCAAACATTTTTAATGTATATATAAATATGTTATTGTGATTTACAGATATATTCCTTCTCAAATGATGTCTTTTATGAAGGATTCAGATAGGGAAACATTAATAAACAGTGTTATATTTTTTATATATGACTTTACATAATTGGAGTTAACTGGATAAGAAATTCTCTTATCTCGTATAACAAAAACAAAACTCCTGTAAGGAAAAATCAGTTTCAGACTTGAGAGTGACTTCAGTAGCTAATATGATGAGATTTGCATATGTATATATGTGTGTGCATTTTCTCTTATCTACATTACAGTGGCCTGAGTCTGGCAAGCTTCATTGTACAATGTAATATTTTATATTATAACTATTTTAATATGTAGCATACATCTTATGAAATTCTATGGTAATAATGTAAGGATATGTAGAGGCTACCTATGATTCACTCAAAACTTTTTATTAAGGCTATATATTTTTTCCTTCCAATTATAGTATCTGATTAATATTGGTTACTGTGAAGTTTTTTTCATGATCATTATCGAGAATTATCAAAACAGTTATATTTTATAAAATTTCTTTTTTTACTAGACATTTTCATTTTTTCATTGTAAATGTAATGCTCATTTTTAAATAATTATGTAAAACTTCAATGTTTTCACACATTATTTCTATTTATCCCGGTTCGAATTTGTATGTATTTAGTGTTTCTGAAGTTGCATTGAATATGTATTCTTCCATTGATAACTTAGAGTAACTTTCACACTTGATAATTTCCTATTAATAAAAGTATGTATTTGGATGTTCCTTGAAAATTATTAATGTTTTCTTCCTGTTCTGTTTCTAGGAGATAAAAACATCTCACACTTTATTTGCCATGGGGATGAGATGAGGGTGTATACTTTATTTGTCCAAATTATGCTAACATGTCCATATCTACTCCTCTCAATATTCTCCTTATACTTCTCTCTGGTATACCTCCCAGTTTATTTTCTAGCTGCTTTCTCCACACCTTGCCTTTAGCCCCAGTAAAAGTCATCCTTCCAGAATGAGTTATGAATTTCCTTGCCACCCCTTCTATTTCTCTCACTTGACTACTCACAGCCTTTGCTTTCTCCCATGCAGATGATCAACTCCATAATGTTTGGGGCTATGTTCCCAGCAGTAAATACCATGTCTGAAATTTGCCAGATTTATTTCTTTTTAATATGCTGAGAAAAGACACTCTTTAAAACATGTTTGATATATCAGGCTTCAAACTGACAATAAGTATTTTTGTTCAATTTAAGATAACTTTTATATCAATGGAAAATAAAAACAAATATTACTTTTATTAACTAATTTTATTTCAAAAAATATTTAAGGAATTCTCCAAAACACAATATGTAATGAAATTAAAATAAATGGAATAAAATTGGTTAACATTATATAGATTCATACTCACTCATATCCATATTCAATAAAGAGGTCTATTTAAAAATGGACTCAAGAATATTTGTTGATAATTGGAGAATTAGTATAAAATAATTTGGAATTTTGCATAAGATATTTGCCTTTCAAAATATGGAAGGTGTAGGGAGGGTGGATATATATAAAAATATATAAAAATAGCTAAAGACAGCAAAGAAGAAAGGGGACACAAGAACAAAACATGTATTAATAAAGGAAATTGAAATATTAATGCAATGAAATATAATATAGAAGAAATATATTTATATTTATTAAGTGGAATAAATTCCTCTAAAAAGACAAGTATTATGAGGGTGAATCACAATCCAAAATCTAATAGAAGATATATCTTGTACAATTTCTAATAAGACATAGTAAAGCAAATCATTAGGATAAAAGGACACAAAGTAACTACTTTCATAGAACATTGTTTTTACTACTCAATTTACCTGAGCCTCATTTCCTCCAGATATTTTTATTACTCTCCACTTCTTTCAGTTTGCTTAAATGTGACCTTAACATTGAAAGTTCTCTGAAAATTAATTTTGAGAACAAGTCCAACTGTCTCCATGCACCCCTCCACTTAGGTTTTCTCCATAGCACTTATCACTATCAACACACATGTACTTCATCATTTATTCCCCATCTCCCATGCAAAAGATTTATCACTCTATGTCATTCTTGTTAGATCTCCTCACAGTTCCTCATCTGCACAGTCCACAATACACCTTCTTCCCATGTACCAGTATGACTAACTCTTCTCTTCTTCAAGTCTTTGAGCAAATGCAGACTTTTATATTGAGGTTTGCCCTGACTACAATATTTCCTTTTGCTTCCTCATGCCCTTGTTTGAGAACTTTTCATCCACTATCTGTTCTTATGTTTTATTTCTTTTCTAAAATAGTATTTTCCACATTCTAACATGGCATATCTCTTATTCTGTTATTTTTTTCTGTTTCTCCCAGCTAGAGTACAAGTCCCAAGAAAACAAAGATCTTTTATTCTTTTGCTATAGAGTAGTCCCTGATACATTGCATGTATTTATCAAAATTTTTACCAAATAAATGATTAAAGGCAGTGACATTTTTGAACATAGATCATCTAGTATGAAATTAATGCAACAAGTAAAACACATTTCTGAATTTTAATGTCTGAATAACATAATTCAGAAGGCTAAAATTCCATATCAACATTTGAGTCTTACTTTGTCTGCATCTATGGGTCATTTATACAAATTGGTTACAAATAATCCAAATATTTCAATTAATTTCCAAAGTTTAATATAAAGGAGCAAAATTTTCTGACAAAACTGTAATTTAATTTAAAATTAATATTCAAAATATAAAAACGGAAAAGCAGTTGAATTGGAAAAATTTAAAAACTAATGCTACAAACATAATCTTAAGTTATGCTTGGTCAAATAAGAAACAAAATTTTGATTATACACACTTTATATACTGGATTACAATATAAATAATGCATATCACTAAATATAAGATAAAAGCAAAATGGCTCTCAGATGAATAATGGAAACATTAAGTTCTTGTGTTCATAAACAGGAAACAAAAAATAATTGATATAGTTACCTGAAGGTGCTAGAGAAAGAAAAATGAACTCAACCTTAAAAAGTAGGGGAAATAAAAGTGATGGAACTAAAATAACACAGATTAAGCAGAAAGCAAAAAAAAAATGATTTATCAAAAAATGAAACACAACTAAAGAATACTTTAAAAATCTTCATAAAACAAAGAATTATTTGAGAGAAAAAAGTCAGAGACAAAAACATAGAAAAAAGATGCAATGAGCTAGGAGATAAAACTATATCATCATTTAAATCAGAGTAGATTTAAAAATCTGATCAAACTTTGGCATTGGCATTAGAATAACCATGACATCATAAAAAACTCTAAACATGAACAATTTCACATGCAAGGGCTTTCTGACTTTGGACAACAGACAGCACAAGTCAGTTATTTGTGAGATTCTGGAGTCATGAGAAGAGCATTGTGCTTACCCTGTCTTTATAGACTGATCTGCAGGAAAGTAAACAGTGCAAGTAGAGTATAAAGGTCTTTCCTTGCAGAACTGAAAAGACAGAAATTGCAGTTTCCAGCAGGTGAAGAAGTAGAACAGACAAGACAAGGAACCCAGAGCAGGTACTCCAAATGTTGTGTGGGGATTCCCTATAGATCTTAGGCTGAAGACTGAGCTGCATATGAGCAGGGGGTACTCTACAGGCATAGTCAAGAGATCTGGTACAGGGCTGAGGACAGAACAACTACAGAAATCATGAAGTGAAGTGAGATATTGGAGTCATGGCCCCACCATTATGAAGAACATCTCTGATTGACTCAGGCATGCAGTTGAAAAAAAATAAAGCCATATATTAGAAATAAGAGCCCTAACCTGGAATGAAAGCAATACCTTAAGATTAAGGACAAAACCAAATAGATCTTTATCAAAGAATAAAATGACACTCAAGAGGTTTAAAAGGCACTGTTAATAATTCATTGTGTACCAGAGGAAACTGAATATTCTTTAAAAGAAAAAACATAATCCAAACCCTCTATAATGTATCAGTCACAAAGTAGAGTATACAATAAAAATACTAAAAAAAAGGCAAAACAAGAAAGTGTGAACCATATAAACAAAGAAAGAAGTTAATAGAAATATATTTCAAGATGATTCAACATGGAAAGTAAAAATATCTGAAATCAAAGTGTGGTGTATATGACGTGGCATTTTCTCTCCAACCCTTCCTGCTCTTTCCCCCTCCCCAAATTGCAGCAGCATCCCTCAGTAGTTAAAAGGGCCAACCTGGGGAATTGGTCTTGAACTGGTGAGTGATCAGTAATTCTTGTAACACTACATTCCTTATAAGTCCTGCTGCCCCTCATTTGTCTTCCCCATTTGTAAGGGGACATGCATTATAAAAGACCCCTCTTGTTTTGCAGGGAGCTTGGACATTTGAGCTCAGAATATGTTGTGTCTCTTCCCACTGCTGATGATGAGGACTGCCACATAAGCCCCCTAAATAAATGCTCATTATTCACCATGCTGGACTTGTCTGAGTCTTTCTTTGGTCTGACATATCCACCTCCATTGGATGAAAAGCTGTCATTTTTCTATAATACCTTGCTACACTCAGGACAAAAGTTGCATGGAATAGCTAAACTGCAGATTGGAAGCATACAGGAATGTATCAGTAATATTGAAATCACAACAATAAAATATTTTCAAATGACAAAAACTAAGTAATCAAGGCATAGCATAGTGGGTCAATAAAATAATGAGGAAAAAGTTGATGAAATCTCATAAAAATTTTGAGGAAAATACCAATTTACAGATCTAAGAAGTTCTGAAAACTTTTGAAAAGTTTTAAAAGGTTAAATCCAACACGCACACACACACACACACACACACACTCACACACAATAGGTATGTACCCGGACACACAATACTCAAACTACAGAAACTGGAAGACAGAAAGAAACAGTTAAAAGCAGCCATGGTGTGGGAGGGAGAACACATTACCTACAGCAAATAGTATATATCAATTATGACTGACATCTTCTTAGAAACCATAAGACTAGAAGACAAAAAAACCTAAAAATTGTTAAAAGGCAAAAAGAAAAATAACTCTATATGTAGTGAAAACATTCTTAAAAAGCAAGGGTGTGACATAGAGGCATTTCAGATAAATGAAAGTTCAGAAAATTTGCTGCCAAAATACGGCAGTACAAAAAAACTAACAGAAATTTTTCAGGCTGTAATGCAAATGATATTATAACAAAAATTCATGATATGATAGGAATGATATTCAGAAGAAACTATTTTTTCCTGAAAATCATCAAAAAAATTACCAAAAGAAATGAAAAGCACAGGAATAGGAAATAGTTATAAATTCTGCAAAAGACAACTGACTAAATACTATAAAAATAATGATATTCTATTTTCAGTTTTGTAATTTATATGAGAGGAAAAATATATGGCACGATGGCAGAAAAGACAAGGCATAAATGGAAATAGAATGTTTGAGGGTTCTTACAATTTATGTGAAGAGGTACAATACTTATTTCAAGTGCACTAAAATAATTTAATAATTTCACATAGCTAAAAGAGGTGTGGTTTTAGAAATCCAACAGACAAAATAAAATTGGTTAATATAATTTTTATTAACCCAAAAGAAGGCAGAATAGAAGGAGCAAAGTACCAAAAACAAATGGCATAAATTGAAGATAGCAAATCCATAAGTATTTTAAATGTAAATGTACTAATCACTCCATTTAAAAGGCAGAGTTATTCATACAATTTTAAAGTAATAAACAATTATATCATATTCATAAAAGATAGAAGAAAAGTACAAGGAAGAATAAATATATATTTTGTAAATACAAGCATAAAAATATTACTGTGGCTATATTATATTACAAAGAAGATCTATATATTCCAGAAGTATGTTAGATAGTATAAAATAATAAAGATCCAATTTATCATAAAGATGCAAAATAATACATCTTTATTCAATACAAGTGAATCGAAAATTGACAGAAAATAGACGGAGCAAAAGAAACTCAAAAATGATAAAATTGAGAAGTTGTCAGAGATTAAGTGCCAATGTTTTGTTGTCATCTAGGACAAGGACTCAAATCTCCTTTCTGCTTCTCACTCTTAATTTTCTGCCAAAATTATTTTCCTTTTAGAAATGTTCTGTTGGAATCCAGGTAATTAAGTTTAAATAATAACATTTTTAAAATCATTAATTCTGTAAATTAGTTGTTCTTTGACTTTTATTTATATTATGTAAAAATTAAGAGTAATGGTTATAAAATTGTTTTCAATGCTGGGAAGAAAAGCTCACTGATTTTACAAGGAGTAAGCAGTGTTTTTTTAGGTGTCATTAACATAGAAAATTACCTATAACCTCTAATTTTGTTTTAACACAAAGTTACCTACTGTCAAACAAATTGATGCTGGCATTTCAGTCTCCTAATTAACCTGTCTCAACTTCACTAAACTTCTGATGAACAAAAAATTGCACTTCCCAGAGTTAATACAAGATAATTTGTAAAGTCTTTATCCATACTGCATATTCTCTCCTGAAATTCTGCAGTGTGAATCTATATGAAGATTTACTAAGAGTTACTTCTCAATCTGTATGAAAGTTGATTTCGCTAACATAAATTAATGCAAAATTTGAAAGAAAATAGTTGAACTGAATATGTTTAGAGAAAATGAGTTTGTCAATTAAATTGAGTATTACAAGTCTCAGCATTTAATTTTACTGTACTTTTAATAAAATAAAAACCAAGAACACTAAATTTTTTAAAAAGTACACAAATATTGCAATAAGTAAATCCAATACATCTGCTGTATGGATGAATTAGGTGACTGCCAAACAGAATAAAAAGGCTGCACCATGTTTTCCACATGATGCCTCAAAAACACCCATTCATCAGCTGATGCACACTCCTAGAGGGAAGTTAACTATGGAGTACCATCCAATGCAAAATACATGAAATTGTAGGTTTTACCAAAGGCTAATTTATTTTAGGTCAATATGTATTATAATTATTTAGTGAGAAAATCAGAATAAGCTACTAAAAGCTCAGTATGATAAAATTATGCAAATACATAAGTATACATATAAATAAACATTATATACACAGATAAAAATAATTGGAAGAAAACACATGTGAAGATTAACAACAGTTATGAATGGTATTTATTTTCTTTGCATTTTGTTGTATTTAAATTGTATAATGAACAATGTTATTCCCTTGAGAGTGTCATACTTTTAAATATAAAAATGTTTCATTGTGAAAAATCTGCTTTTCTTTCCCTGTGTTTAATGATCTGGCTTTTCAGTCACAGAGCAATTAAGTTTTTCTATAGAAATACCTTCTCTGTTACCCTTAAAAAAATTAGAGCCTCACAAAGGAATACCAAAAAAATCATGCTCAAAATTATGTGGCTTCTAAGAGGAAGACAATTCTCTGTTACAACAATGAACTTTTTTCCTGGTATCATGCCAAAAAAACTTCCTTGGAAATTGATGCCCAGGGATGAGCAAATGTTGCATTATCAGCCATCCTCAATATAAGGGATACAGTAGTGTTATCAGGGTGAAAGACAAAGGGATGCTCTCCTCTGCTCATATTCACAGCTGCTTCTTGAAATTCTTGTGAGACATAATTCTAAGCAAACTTTCCTTTTTAAAGTTTGGCAAAACTTTAGGTTGATCTATTTTACTTCAAAATAAAACAAAAATGCATGCATGAAAAATTAATACTAATGTAGTTCAAAGGGAAGAAATATTTCATTACAGAATTTTTGCCTCCTTATATGGTTTACAGATTTTATCTGTGAGAAAAAATTGAGGGTGACAAATTTCTAGAGAGATGCTCTTTGAAGAAACTTTTTCACCACCTTTTGTTTATGGTATTGGTCTCAAAATTAAAGGGTTTTACTTCAGATCAAATAAAATGGACACATTACTAGAAGCATATGCATATGCATATCATTTTTGCCTTACCTAAATAATGCCAGGATTTGTGGAAATGGAAATCTAGAATTGATGGAATCAGAGTCTACAAGCAATATATACATATATTGAAAATATAACTTTGGAAGACATCTGATATGTTCAAGAAATGAAAATTATGTGTGATCTATATTTTTAACTCATTGAAGCAAAGTTCCCTAAAATTGAAATTTATGATTTGTGTTAAATAATAATGGATACAAAATAAAAGTAAATAAAATGAAAACTTTTCTATCATTTATTATTAGCACTTAGCCCATTTTTCTGAAATTAATTATAAACAGATATTAAGTGTTATGATCACACTCTCTGAATTCTATCTTGGTAGAATCACAGAGTCAACATTTATTTATAACTAATTTATATTTGGCAGTAATACTAAGATTGTTCAGTCATATTTTGCAAGCTACTTTTTGTTAGAAATTTCTAGAAGCCATAAACAAAAAATTTTGAATGCCAGATCATTCATATAAACAAATACCTTTGTGAAGTCATTCATGTTAAGCATCCCCTTAGATTTCTTACAGTTTACAACAGTTGAAAACTATTATGGGAAGTAGGAATAACACAAATGTGCCTGACTTCATCTTCATGGAATTGACAGACTCAGAAGAGATTCAGCAGGTGCTCTTCATGCTCTTTCTCTTGATATACTTGATTACTGGGGAACACAGGGATAACACTGATAATTCACCTGTATCCCCAGCTTCACACTTCCATGTATTTTTTCCTCAGTCACCTCTCATTGCTTGGCCTCAGTTACTCAACAGTCATGACACATGAAACATTAGAGAACTTACTGACTTCCACCAAGTTCATTTCATTCAAAGGCTGCTTCACCCAGATTTCTTTTTTTATCTTCTTGGATGCCACTGAGTATTACCTTTCTCTTCAATGGCCTATGAATGCTATGTAGCTATCTGCAATCCCCTTCACTACGTAGTAGTTATGTCCATGAATCTTGGCCATGCTCTCATCACCAGGTCCTTTGTGACTGGCTTTATTGACTCCTTGTGCACTGCACCCATCTCAGGAGCCCACAATGGAAGTAGGCAGAAGAAAAATTTAGGCAGAGAGGGAATCTTGCTCATACATGTATAGCCACAGTCTGCTCCAGACAAACAGGTAAGCAAGCATGGCCATTCTTTATTTGCAGGATTATTCATACACTACTGTTTTCACTCAAATGTTACACAGAAGCAACACAATTAGATACAAGGCGTACTGAGCAAGGAGACAAAAGGCTCTGTGAGCTAATAGCTGATCCAGCAGTTGGGCCACTGCCCAAGTATTAATCCTTATACACTTAATCCTTAAACAGCCACTGCCTGAGTCTTAACCCTCACACACTCCACTCCTGAGGGCAATGGCCTTAGCAGCTGTGGGGGTACATTGCAACTAACACCACAGCAGCACTATAGACAGCAACAACATAGAATTATGCACCCTAAGCCTATTAGGGTGACCCCAAGAGCCCATTTCCAAGTACCAAGGGTCTCCCACCAGTCTTGTACAGGATCTACCTGTGTTTTCTGTATATTTTGTATTTCATGGTTCATTTATTATAGGGCTCCTTGAAAGGATTTTTCATTATCAGAAATATATATACAATATTTAGTATGTACTAATGCACATATGTCCCCTTGTGCTGCAGTAAGTAGCATGTAGGGCTATGTGGTTTTGTACCACATCACAGCAGATTTGATAAGTTTCTTCTGTCAACTGGACAATTGCATACTCTGAAGCATTCAGGGCTTGATCAGTGTGACATGCTAAGCCTTCTACATCTAATTCAACTTTGATGGCCCCTCCCCCAGGAAGAAGAATAGCTAACGGATAATACCACCAGGGTGTCTGTTTGGTCCTGTGATATACTGTGTCGCAATTTTGAGGTTTATGGTATAGAGTGCAAACAATTTGACCTGGAATGAAGGGACATCTCCAAGTACAATGCCCACTCCAATTGGCTGGGAGATATGGCCACCCTTGGGGCCCATGGACCCACAGGTACTCAGCTGACAACTTCTCAGTGGGTTTGGTTATGATGTACAGCTGGCTATTCCACCAGTTGGAAACACCCGTCATTACTTGGATGGTGTTGCACAAATTCGGACTTACTTCCCCTGCTAGTCTTTAGGGATCCCCTTTTGGCCTGTACAAAGGCCAGCTTGGCCTCATCAATCCAGTCCCATTCACTTCTTTTCTTTGTTAACTTTTATAAAGGCTTTAGGACCTGTGCCAATTGGGGAATAAACATCCAACAGTAAACCAAGAGACACAAAAAGGTCTACAGCAGTTTCATTGCTGTGGGGCATGGGAAAGCTTGAATTTTATCAATTACTGCTTCAGGAATTACTTTTGTCTTAACAGACCATACAACACCCAAGAATTTAACAGACAACTCAGGCTTTTGCCTCTTGTCCCAATTTATTGCCCCTCCTTGACTTTTGAGGTGGGTGACTAGAGTGAGAACAGCGGCCTCCAAATCGGCAAGAGAATCAGAGGTTAGCAATACACCAACAATATAATGGTACACCCAAACAGTATCAGCATGTTGCCACTTTTCTAGGTCTTTAGCCACTAAACCGTGACAAATGGTGGGGTTGTGAACATAGCCCATGGGCAATACAGTAAAAATCCACTGTCAGTCTTCCCATGTGAAGGCAACTGATCTTGTGCTTCATCATCAATAGCAATGGAGAAAAAGTCATTTTCCAAGCCCAAAACAAAATGATAAGTTCTTAGTGTCAAAGTCAAAGTACCTATTAGTTCAAGAAGAGAAGGCATGCTCGGCCACAGAACAACTCTCAATGAATTCAGAAAGATTGAGATTATACAAAGTAATTTCTCCAACCACAATGGAATGAAATTGGAAATCACTAAGGGCCAGAGAACAAGATTAGGCACAAAGATATGGAAACTGAAAAACACACTCTTAGACAAACAGTGTCAAGGAGGAAATCTCAAAAGAAATCAGTAATTACCTCAAATCAAATGAAAATGACAACAAAACCTATCAAAACATATGTGATGCAGTCAAAGCTGTACTGAGAGGGAAATTCATAGCCATAAATGCATATATTAAAAAGAATAAAGAGCTAAAGTTGATGACCTAACTGCACAGCTGATGGAATTGGAAAATCAACAACAAAGTAACCATAAAGGAAGCTGAAAGAAAGAACAAATATTAGAGAACTAAATTAAATAGTGAATAAGAAATCACTAGAAAAAATAACCAAAACCAAAAGCTGGTTCTACAAGAAGATTAATAAAATTGACAAACCCTTAGCCATACTAACAAAGAAAATGAGAGAGCAGATGCAAATATACAAAATAAAGAATTATGAAGGGGATATCACTACTGACCTCACCGAAATAAAGAGTACCATAAGAGGATATTTGAAAAAGTATATGCCAACAAGAAAGATAATTTAGGGGAAATGGACACAATCCTAGAAACTCACAAGCACCTTATATTGATGCAAGAAGAAATTGATGAACTTAACAGTCCAATTACAAGTAAAGAGGTAGACTGAGTCATCAAAAACCTCCTAACCAATAAGAGCCCAGGACCAGATGGCTTCACAGGTGAATTCTACCAAACTTTCCAGAAAGAGCTAAAACCAATTCTGCTTAAGCTCTTCCAAAAAATAGAAGTAGAAGGAAAATTTCCTAACACATTCTATGATGCCAAAATTACCTTAATGCCAAAGCCAAACAAAGATGGCACAAAAAAGATAAATTACAGACCAATTTCTCTAATGAACTTAAATGGTAAAATCCTCAACAAAATACTTTCTAATCACATTCAACAATATATGAAAAGAATTATACACAATGACCTAGTGGGTTTCATCCCAGGTGTGCAAGGATGGTTCAACATAAGAAAATCAATAAATGTAATACAACACATAAACAGATTGAAAGAAAAATCACATGATCATCTCTATAGATGCAGAAAAAGCTTTCAACAAAATACAGCACCATTTTCAGATAAAAACATTGCAAATGATAGGAATATAAGGAAATTTTATGAACATGATAAAGGGTATATGTGAAAAACACAAAACTAACATCATCTTCAATGGTGAAATCCTAAAAGCCTTCCCTCTGAGATTGGGAACAATACAAGGATGCCCACTATCACCACTCCTATTTAATGTTGTCTTAGAAGTACTTGCTCAAGCACTGAAGCAAGAAAAAGATATAAAAGGCATCCAAATAGAAAAGAAGAAGTAAAAATTTCATTATTTGCAGATAACATGATCTTATCCATAGAAAGCCCTGAGAAGTCTACAACAAAGCTTCTAAAACTTATAAACGAGTTTAGTAACGTTGCAGTCTATAAGATCAATGTTCACAAATCAGTAGCATTTCTGTACACCGATAATGAGCAATCTGAGGAGGAAATCAAGAAAAAAATACCATTTACAATAGTAACTAAAAGAATCAAATACCTAGGAATAAATTTAACTAAAGATGTAAAGGATTTATATAAAGAAAAGTATACAACATTGTTAAAGGAAATTAAAGAAGACTTAAATAAATGGAAGATTATTTCCTGTTCATGGATAGGAAGACTAAACATCATCAAGATATCTATCCTACCCAAACTAATCTACAGGTTTAATGCATTCACAGTAAAAATCAACACCATATTTTTTAAGGAATTGGTAAAACTAACCACAAAATTTATTTGGAAGGGTAAGAGGCCCCAAATCACCAAAGACATATTGAAAAAGAAAATGAAATTGGAGGTATCATACTACCTGAGTTTAAAACATACTACTAAGCTACAGTGGTCAAAACCACATGATATTGGCACAAGGATAGATACATTGACCAATGGAACGGAATTGAGAGTTCTAATATAAATCCTCTCATATACAGTCATCTGATATTCGACAAGGCCACCAAGCCCACTCAGTTGGGAGAAAATGGCCTCTTCAACAAGTGGTGCTTGGAGAACTGGATATCCATATGCAAAAGAATGAGAGAACACCATCTCACACCATATATGAAAATCAACTCAAGATAGATCAAATATCTAAATATAAGAACCAAGACCATAAAGACCTTGGAAGATAATGTAGGGAAGCATCTACAGAACCTTGTAATAGGGAATGGTTCCGTGAACTTCACACCCAAAGCACGAGCAGCAAAAGAAAAAATAGATAAATGGGATCTCCACAAAATTAAAAATTTTACATCTCAAAGGATGTTATCATTAAAATAAAAAGGCAGCCTACGCAATGGGAGAAAATATTTGGCAATGATATATCTGATAGGAGACTAATACCCTGCATATATAAAGAAATCCTTCAACTCAAAAACGAAGACTAACAACCCACTTACAAAATGGGCAAATGACCTGAAAAGACACTTCTCCAAGGAAGAAATACAAATGGCTAAAAAGTACATGAAAAAATGCTAGACATTTCTAGCTATTAGAGAAATGCAAATCAAAACTACATTGAGACACCATCTTACACCCATTAGAATGGTGGCTATTAAAAAAACAGCAGAGTATAAGTATTGGAGTGGATGTGGAGGAATTGTAAACTTCATCCACTGCTGGTAGGATTGTGGAATGGTCCAGCCACTGAGAAGGACAGTCTGGTGGTTCCTGAAAAAACTAACTATAGATCTTCCATATGATCCAGCAGTCCCACTGCTGGATATATACCCAGAAGAACTGAAAGCAAAGACACGAATTGATATAGGCACACCAATGTTCATAGTGGCATTGCTCATTACTGCCAAAAGTTGGAATCAACCTAGGTTCCCATCAACAGATGAATGGAGAAACAGAAATTGGTACATACATACAATGGAATACTACTCACCTGTAAGAAGGATTAAAGTGCTAACACACGGGACAACATGGATGAATCTGGAAAACCTTATGTTGAGTGAAGCAAGCCAGGCTTTGAAGGATGAACAGTACATCACCTGACTGATATGAATTAAGGAAATCGAGCAGTCATTGAGAAGTATTGTATGAAAGATGGGTGTACAAGAAAGAGAAAGAGAAGAAAAAGTTGTAAACCATCACCTATATGGATGTAACCTATGGTCAGCTGATAGAGTAGTTGTGTATTGATGGGATAGGACAGGAGGGTAGTGATATATTGGGTTGGGTGTTGCAAGGTTTACAAGTGGGTAGATTGGGAAGGTGGGTTAGAATACCCAGGATACTGAGGGGAGAGGGACCAGGTGAACAATTGGGATTTGTAGGTATATGGTTGAAAGTACAGAGGTGAGAATGCTCATATGGCAATATGATAAGGAAGTGTCACTGCTTTACAGTGTTAGTTGGGTGGGCATTCAGGACAGGGTGCATCTGGAGCAGGCTTCTAGGGAGTGTGTGAGTGTTCTTCCTGTCATAATGTGTTGTATCAGTGGGTGAAGACCCACACAATAA
>JAQZBX010024034.1:18285-30534 GCA_029593785.1 Cabassous unicinctus
TGGGAAGGGAGGAAAAGAATACATCAAACAGGGGGCATTTAGTGGGAAGTGGAAATGTTTTTCATTACCTTACAGTGATGGACACAGAACATGGTAAATATCAAAATTTATAAAAGTGTACGATGTAAAATGTAAACCATACTGTAAACCATTAATAATGTTTAGTAGCTATGTTTCACTCTCTGTATATCAGTTATAACAATGCTACCATCTGCATACAAAACAGATTTACTATGGGGTAAGGAAAGGAGGAGGAGTTTGGGTATATGAAAGTGTCTTATATTTGGTGTCTGACTTTGCCATGACCTAAACCTTCTTTGAAAATTAAATGAAAAATAGTGAGACACTGGGGAGTGAGAAGGGGAAGGTGATGTGGTACAGACTGGAGACCAGATATTGCAGTGATAAAAGGCAAAATGTTAAAAAAAAATTTTTTTTAATGTTTTCTCATTTTTTGAATAATCCAAAACTTTATTTTATTTTAGTTTTTTTAAGTTTTCATCTATTTTATCTCTTACATTTAAACATCATTATTATTTCATTTTCCTATTAATTACATTTGGCTATTGTATTGGCTTCATCTTTAAAGAAGCTTTGGTTCACAGAAGGGTTACAAATGGGGTGGAAGAGGATAGTTGGTGGAGGTGGTCAGGGATGGGGGATGCATGGAAGGAAGGTCACCTGAACATACATAAAAGGTATATAAAATTGTTCAAATTCTCTTGGGGCATGGTAAAAGTGGGTGGAGAAACACTCAATAAATGAGAGAATACTGAATTCCCATCCTGGAGAGCTCTGCCATATTCTCCAAGGGAGTAGCAACAGTCCCCCAAGTGCAGGGGCAGTGTCTGGCAAAGGAGGATAATCCACTGATTGGCTCTTGTTATTGATGACTAGTCTTATGAGTGTTTGCTCTTGAAATCAAAACTTAGCCTATTTTTATGGGGTTCCTAAGGGTTGCCTCCTGGAAGCCTCATATTGCTCAAATGTGGTCTCTCAAATGCAGCTAAACTCAGCATATGAATGCATTACCTTCCTCCCATATCCTCCAAGTGGGACATGATTCCAGGGATGAGCTTCCCTGGCAACGAGGGATTACTAATAAGTGCCAATGTGCAATATGACTGGAAAAATACCTAAAATAAAAGGGGGAAAATTTAAAGACAAATGATTTCATATGGCTAAGAGACTTCAAAGTGTGTCAGGAGGTATCCCAGAGGTAATACTTATGCATATCTCAATAGGACCTCATAGGCTTCCAATGTGGATATCACCACAAACAGAGGGGCTCCTGAGAGTTCTAGAGACACCAGGTCCTATATCAGGGTGGTAGCCCCAGAGTTTTGTCCTTATCAGTGGGCCCTACATTTGAATCCTTGCTCCTGAGAGTGACAGAGTTGGACCCAAACATGTCACCCTGCACATGGTCCATCTGTCCCTTCTATTCAAAACTATATAGAGTGCTGGAGTTTATAGGTGTACTTCCAGAGACCAGAGTCTTTTGACTGTCCATGTGCCAGCTGAGCCTGGAATCTTGGTGGAGCTGCAACTTCTACTCTACAGCTCAATGGACTCACCGTGGACACCTGGTGAGGAGATGATAATGGACAATGGCCATCCCAGGGAATGGAGAGATTTGCAGCTGCAGGCAGGATAATCCCATCCATCTTATCCATGAGATATAAGCCACCCTCACTCAGAGCTGAAGTAGACATCACCATCTCAGACTTCTCAGGAATGGGGGAAGAGCTATGGACTAGAGTGGACTTACTGGTATTCTGTTATAGACATATTGTGATTCATGCAATGGAAGTAATTACAACATTAATGTGGAGCCAGTGGACACCGGATGCTTTAAGGGCAGGGAGAGGGAAAAGCAGTTGTAATACAGGGTCTTTTTCAGGACTTGGAAATTATCCTGAGTGACATTGCAATGACAGCTATAGGCCATTTATATCATCATATAACATGCAGAACTGTGTAGAAGAGAGTATCATCTACAGTGTGAACTATGGTCCATGCTTAGTGGCAAAGCCCCAAGTTGTGTATATTTATTGCAGGTGATGTGCCACTCTAATGAAGGATATTTATGTGGGGGGTTGTGGGAGGAGTGGGAGGTGGGGCACATGGGAATCACTACAATTTTTGTGTAACATTAACATAATCTATCTTTTAAAAAATAAAAAATAAATAAAAATTAATAAAAAATAAACAAAAATAAGAAATAAAGTCACAAATATGAATGAATATTGTGATTTTTATATCCAGAAATAGTATAATAGAAAGTACACACCTGATTCCTAGTCCTAAATTTGTGATAATGTGCATGAAATGTCAATTTTATATAGCCATAATTAGAAACTGGGAGGAACGACATTCATATCACAAGATTATACTAAATATAAATGAGAAACAATGTGAAAATTTAATTTTTAAATATTTCCTGATAACTTAAATATGGCATTAGTTAATATTTCAACTTCTTTTACAGCACCTTCTTTTCAGACAACACATTTTCTCCTGGCAAGGATTCCATTCCAATTCTCCTTCAGGGGCAGTGATGACCCTAGCAGCAGAAGGTATTCTGAAGGTAGATGCAACTTGCATGATGTCAAAAAGAGCACAATATCTTTTTTTGTTTCTTTAAATACATATGTTTAAATAACCAGTTTTTAGCCTTTTCAACTTCTTGTACCACTATTATTTTTGTTCAAATTTTAACTTAATGACAATATATGTGTTTTCTTTGTTTATATGCTCACTATCACTGCAAAATCCTTGGTTGGATTTTTGAGACATATTTCTCTCAAGAAGAAATCATGGCCATTTCAGTAATGTTTTCTACATGTTTATGTAGAATCTAAAATAATTATGAATTAAATATCACTCAATGATCATGATTAAAACTGTTTACAAAAGCTATTGCTGAAAGAATTAAATGACAAAATTTGCCCCAAAGTAGACTTTTATTTTTCTCCAGGCATTCAGACTGTTTCTCACTTAGTGGGATGTGAAGAGAGAATAGTGCATTACAAAACAAAACAAAACAATATGTTAAAGTGGCATCTGTATATGCACTGAAAATTTTAGTTGCACCACAACTTGCAAATTCAAGAGCTATTCTATTTAAAGTGAGATTTCCTGGTGGTAACTTTTTCTTTTCCATAGCATATCAAAGACCAAAATGTTCAACTTATTCTTAATTATTTGTCAGTAATACTTTCCTGGCATTAAAGGAGTAAAGCATTTGCCATGAATTAGGCTGTTTTGTATTCAGTGATCTACAATGACTTATCCCTGTGACGTAAAATGCACTAAGGTTTTGTCACATTGAGATGTTCATATGTCAAGAAGAGAGGGAGCAATTCAACTTAAAATTACTGCAATGAGAAGTAATGAACAGGCCTTTAATTTCCCAGATTTACGTGAAAGAATTTTTAATATATAAAAATTAATGGTTTCATTAATATACAGTTACTAAAAATGTTCATTTGAACCTATGAAAATTCTAGAATAAAAATTGACAATTTATAGACAGTTAGTTAATGGCAGAACCAGGATTCAAGCCAAGATTTCTTAACTCCATATTCTAAGGTATTTCCACTCTACCATATTGTAATCCTATTGTCATCTGCCAATATTTTGGAATTTTATCCTCAAGAAACAGCACAGAATAATACCTTCAACTATTGAAATTCTTTTTCAAAACCATCCAGCTAAATTAGACAATGAAATTTAAATAAAAAAAACAAAAACTACCATTGTTTCTAAATCAATTAACTAAATAGTAAAATAGTCTTAAATATATTTACATTCCTCTGACAGAAATATAATTATATTTGCATATACCAAATGGACAGCAGAAAGTTAATAATCATTCCATTTAAAAATTTTACTAATATAAATATATAGTCCTTTATTCCTAGTGTCCCTATTTCTGATTATTATCTTTATTAAAGCAAATAAACTTTCATCTATTGAACTAAATATGTTTGGAGCCCTTTCTATTTTCTCTGCTATTTTCTGTGGAAGGCATGTGGTTCCATTTTTAATACAACTCCAAGGACTCCCAATCTTTAATTAAATATTAAAGTAAAAACTCTAGTTTGAGATTCAAGCTTATAGTTTCTAAAATATTTGATGAAAACCATTCCTTTTACCTGTGGAACTGAACTACTTAATTAAGAAACCCTATTTGGATTCTTATACCAGTTTATCAAGCTCTTCTTGAAGTCCACAGGGGATACCCCAAGGAGAAAACACCTACTCTTTTGGGACAGAAAGTTAGCAAGATGATTTTTTTCCAGTTGTAAAGAAGTGAATGCTTCTGAAACAATAAAGTATATGATAAAATGATTACATTGATTGCACTTTTTTCTCTGGTAGAAAAATAACTCTCTTTGAAAATCATATGGCATAAGATTGGACAAGAAATCTAATCATAAGTACATAGATTTAGCTCAGATACTTAATAGCTATGTGCCATCAAGTTAATAACTTAAAACCCTGAAATCCAGATGCTTCTTCCTAGGCATAAAACCTGTTTAATTTTCTCAAAAGTCCCATGAACATGTTTGCAATTAAATATATAAAAATATATCCTATGACAGAATTCATAATTCTTTTATGACTATGCTTTTGTATAAATTGTCAAGTGACACACTTTTAAGAGGTATGAGAATGTTTAAGCTTATTGAGAATTTCAAAGAGTAGATAAGGCATAAATATTGTAAGCTTATGGATAAAAAGTATTAACAAAATATGTGGAAGTATACTGATAACTGTAATTTTCTATGAAGTTAAACAATAGAATATTAGATTTCAAACTAGTACTTTGCCATGTTAATAAGGATCTCTTGTAAAATTTTTGAATAATACGTGACTATTAGATTCCAAACCCTTACATTCTAATTTATATGTGGAATATTGGCTATGGAATCTCAAATAAAATGAAAAAACATAAAGAAATATATTGCTAAGCAGCCCAGGTGGGAGTAATCTATTAAAAAATGCAATACAAATTTGATCTATAGTTTCAAGGGATCAATAATTAAAACACTATTTTTCCAGAAATTGAGAATTTGATTCTACAATTTAGATAAAACCCAAAGAACTAAAGTTAGTCAACACAAATTTGAAAAAGAAGAATCAAGTTGGATGACTCATGTCATCTGATTTCAGGACTGGTCATCAAACTAAATAATCAACAGAATGTGGTAATGGTGAAAAGATAAATACCTAGATCAATGTAACCAATTAGAGAGATTAGAAATAAATTCATACACTTATGGTCATTTGATTTTTCACAAAGATGTCCAGGGACATCCATGACAGATATATAGCATTTTTTAAAAGTGGTGTAGAAAAAAAATGAATAGCTTTTTTTATTTTTGTCAAATAAAGATACATTTACTCATCATTTGCTCCATATATAAATGTCTCCAAAATAGAACTTGGACATGAATGTGAAGCCTAATACTATAAAAGTTCTAAAGTAAACATAGGAGAACATCTGAATGACCATGGTTTAGTCCCATTTTTTAGATAAGACACAAAATATATTAGTCATGAGAGAAAACTGGATACATTTGTATTCCAACATACTAAAACCTGCTCTGTGAAAGACTATGAGAGAATAAGCAAACAAGTCACAGATTTGTAGAAAATATTTGCTAAACAACTATTTGACAAAAAATATGTATCCATAATATGAAAAATAACTCCCAAGACTCAATAATATGAAGATTAAAGAAAAAGAAAACAAGATGGCAACTAAGCCCAGGAAAAGATTCTCATTACCATTCATCATTAGGTAAGTACAATTTAAAACCACATTGTGTTCTCAGACACATATTAAGATGCCTAGAACAAAAATGTGTAATGATAACTGATAATGGAAAGCCCTTACAAGTATGCAGAGTAATTAAAACTCTCAAACATTCCTGAAAGGAACACAAACAGATGCAATCATTCTAGAAAAATTCTGACAGTTTCTTAGGAAGTGAAATCACTTATCCTATGACCCAGAGATCTTACTCTTTTGTATTTACACAAATAAATGAAAATATATGTTCACATGAAGACCTGTATGACATTGTTTATATTCCATAATTGGAAATAATCCACCCATCCATTCACAAGAAAACAGACAAGATAACTCTAGTACATACGTACAAAGACTACAACTAAGCAATAAAGAAGGGGGGTGGGGAATCTTACTGATTTATTCAACTATACAGATGGATCTCAAATACATTGTGCTGAGTGGAAGAAGCCAAATTCAGAAATTTGCATACATTGTGATTCCATTCATATCACCTGCTGGTTCCCAGAATGGGGGGCGAGGTATATGCATATGATTGACTACAGAGTGGTTGAGGGGTCTTTTGAGGGTGATGGAAATATTGTATAATTTGATTGTGGTTACAAAATTGTATACTTTGTCAAATTCATATAACTGACACATGGAAGTGGTAGATTTTTATGCATATATATTAAAATAACCATAACTTTACAACTACTGTCTGCATAAATTAATCTTTGCTTCAAAATAGATATTACCTTTATAGGGAAGCTTGTGACTAGGAAACAGTGCAACAGAATCTTCTGTAACATTGGCAATGTTCTGTTTCCTCCTGTTTATAGGGTTATTTTCAGGTCATGAAAATCCTTAAGCTTCACACTCTTGATATCTGGACTTGTTTATATGTATAGTATCTATAATGAAATTTAAAAAGGAAAGAAACCTTTTCTAATAAATTATATAAACCTCTGTTACTTAAAAACTGTTTGACTCAGTCTTACAATCTTGCTGATTCTTGTAGTAATGAAATAGTGAATACATTTTTACCATATATTCATTTTATATTTATGAGTCAATTTTTGCATTTTGAAAATTATAGTTTAGTAATTTTTGTTTGTCATCTCTCAAATTATTAATTTTCTTATTTCAAATTGATTTTTCTTTACATCTGTCCTTTATATATTTCCTTTTCTTAACTGTGTTTTGTATGATGTCAGTCACTCTTATATTTAACGAAATTTTTCCCATTTCTGTTTCTTTTTTTCAAATTTTAGTTAATTTCTGCATTCTTTGAATCATGTTTTCACATATTCCAGATGTCTATCCATCTCTTTTCAGTTATATGTGATGTTCATGAGGCTTTAATATCCTGTTTCTTTTCTTATATAGTATTTTAGTATATTAAATTAATATATTCATTTGCCTGCTATAAAACCTTATTTTATGCTCTGATAGTATAACTATGGGGATATTCTTTGTTCCATTTATCATTTGGCATATTAAATAACTTTATATGGAGTTTAATTTTATTTCTTTTATTCTCCCATGTTTAAATATGATAGGCATTTTGACTATCAGAAGGAGGTATAGATGTAGTTTAGGAATTGCTCAAAGTAATTTTTCCAGTTTCATTCTCTGAATTCAGACTTATGGTTTTATGATGCCCTTTAAATATTATCTTATTGTGAGCTACTTTCTCTCCCAGAGTTACACCTGATTCATGAGTTCTTTCTACATCAAGTACCTCAAATACAATAGCTATACAGACCTTGCTTCCTAAGTGGGTCTCTGCACTTAAGAACTTATATGTTGCTGCTACTGTGCTTTCTGAGATGTATATCCTCCAGAATTTCCACTTTTTATTTGGAACTTTCCTTTCAGTGTTTCTGCCTTACTCATTTTGAATTCTGCATGCTTTTTCTCAATTTCATTTGATTTTTTCAAGTATTTGTTTATTTTTTCTTTCTTTCAAGTACAGGGTTAACTCAAATGTCTGGTAACCTTTATTGTTTTCTCATATTTTATTTTAAATTCTTTTGTTAGAGAAATTGTGATCTTACAAAACAATCATACATAATATGTATAGAATTCACAGAAAACACCCCATCATCAACACCTTTCTTTGCTGTGGAACACTTGTTACAAATTATGAAAGAATATCATCAAATATTACAGGATATCTTAATGTACTAGTGCATCACTTCTTTCAGATTTTGCCTTCAATGTCACTTTATCATGGAAGCCCAGCTGAAATTTTCTCTGAAATATGTCAGATCCACTTCAACGTGAAACCATACTTCATCCCTTTTCTTAGCTTTGTTGCATATGATGGTGTTTCTTCTAGTTCAGGTCATTTTTATATTTGTTGTGATATACCCTAACATAAAGGCCCTTGTGATGGTTCAGTTAATGTGTCAACTCATCCAGGTACTTGTGCCCAGTTGTTTGGTTAAGCAAGCACTGGACTAATTGTAATACAAGGGCATTTATGGGATTTAGTCATCAGTGAGTTTACTCCAGAGATGGCTGATTACATATGCATCAACCATGGATATTGCTGTCAGCAATGAGTGACACTTTATCCAATCAGTTGAATGCTTTAAAAAAAGAAGTGAATTCAGCATTCAGAGAGAATTTCCCAGCTCATCTTTGGACAGGCAACATCTCCCAGAAACTCTTCAAGGACCTTCACTGGACTTTGATAGGAGGCCCTGGTTTTCAGCCTGCCTGTGGAACATGGAATTGTGCATCCCCATGGTCACATGAGAGACTCTTGCGAATCTCATATTATTTACAGATATCTCTTGTTGATTCTGTTTCCTTAGAGAACCCTGACAAATACAGCTTGATACCGGGAGTGTTCTTGAGGAACAGAATCTTAAACATGGGATGTCTGATGTGGCTCTGGGCATTTTGCAATTGGCTTTCTACACTAATTGGACTCAAGGGTACTAATGACTCCCTTTCCAATAATAAAGAGGCCACTAACAGTCCCTGTGCTTATAAGAAGCAGGGATCTGGGTGAGAGTGTTTTCAAAACCTTAACAGGGTTTTGTGGAGTCAAAAGTGATAATGATGCTGGCTGGCTCCTCCTAGATACTCTGGATACAGTTACAAAAGAAAGAGATGAGCTAAAGTCTTCAAATTAGAAACTTAAGCACAGCATGAATGATCTGAAAGTTTCTATGTGTGCCCTGAAAGAAAATCTTGTCTTCTGTGGCCACAGGCTTAAGAACCAAACTCAAATTCTCACTGGTTGGAAAGGAGTGGAACCCATAAGATTGGGATGGAGACATATGGGATGATGAAAATATTGGTGAGGACATTGGAACCCTAAATTTTGTTGAGACTTTACCAGATAAACCTGTGATGACCTTCCCTGTGGAGACCACACTGTGTCAACCTTGTATCACTCAACCTCCAGCCTGTCCCAGGGAGTATGGACCTCCTCCCAGCCCTGAAGCAGGTACCAGCCAAACTCCAGAATGCACTGCCCAGACTCTACAGTGCCCTGAGGAATCTGCCTTTCACCCCCTGTCTAAAGAGATTAATCCTGTCTCACAAGAAGAAAATGTGAAAGAATGCCCTGAGGTCAGTAGCTTGAAAGACATTTCTACTCCTTCCCCTTACCGACCCCACCACCCCTCTTCCCTTTGAGACATATTACTAGACTAAAATCACAACAACCCCCCAAATGTGAAATACAAAGTATGATCCATGAGGAAGTATGCTATACTCTGAAAGAACTGCATGAGTTTTCCAACTTATATAGACAGAAATCAGGGGAATATGTGTGGGAATGGATACTAAGGATATGAGATAATGGTGGAAGGAATAAAAAGGTGGATCATGCTGAATTTATTGATACGGGCCCACGAAGCAGAAATTCTGGATTCAATGTTGTAGCTCAAGGGGTTAGAAAGAGTTCTAACAGTTTGTTTGGGTGGCTAACTGAAACATGGACCCAAAGAAGGCTTAGCAAGTCTGAGGTTGAGATGCCTGATTTCCCCTGGTATACAGTAGAAGAGGGAATTCAAAGGCTAAAAGGGATTGGAATGCTAGAATGGACTTACCGTTTAAGACCTGGCCATCCACCCCAGGAATGTCCAGAGGGCACACCTTTAATGAAGATTTTGAAGTTTGTAAGACTAACTCCATCTCCCCTTAAGAGCTCCGTGGTTACTCTTCTCTTTAGTCCCGATTTTACTGTAGAAAAGGCTGTATTGGAATTAGAATCCTTGAACATTAGGGGCATGATTGGATCTAAGGCTAGTAAAGGTCAATGATAGGCAGTTAATCACCACAGACAAAATGGCTACCACAATGAAAGGCAGATTCAAAGCCACATTCAAAATAGCCTGAGTCACATAGAGTTATGGCATTGGCTAATAGATCATGGGATACCTAGAAGTGAAATAGATAGGAAGTCTACTAAATTTCTTCTGGATCTGTATAAGCAGAAGGGTTCTAGGTCAAGTGAAGAAAACCCTAAATCAAATTACATATGCAGAGAATCACAGTCCCTTAATCAATTACCAGACTTGATACAGTTTACAAACCCAGAGCCCCTTGAGTGAGGACAAGGTCAGATCCCTTGGGGGGAAGGATCCTGTTAAACTGCCAAAAATTCATGCTGTTAATCTTCCTCCCACGTTTCCTGAAAGAGACCTATGGCCTTTTACCAGAGTGTGCATTAGGGAAAAGGAAATGATCAGACATTTTGGGGATTATTGGACACTGGCTCAGAAGCGACATTAATTCCCGGAAACCCAAAATGTCACTGGGGTCCATCAGTCAGAGTAGGGGCTTATGTAGGTCAGGTGATTCATGGAGTTTTAGCTCAAATCCATCTCACAGTGGGTCCAGTGTGTCATCAGACCCATTCTGTGATTATTTCCCTATTTCCAGAATGCATAATTGGAATAGACCTCTCAGTAACTGATAGAATCCCCACATTGGATCCCTGTTTTGTGGAGTGAGAGTTATTATGGTAGGAAAGGCCAAGTGGATGCCACTAGAACTGCCTCTGCCTAGCAAAATAGCAAATTAAAAGCAATTCCAGATTCCTGGAGGAATTGCAAAGATTAGTGCCATCATCAAAAATTTGAAGAATGCAGGGGTCGTGATATCCACCATATCCCATTCAACACGGAGATAGGTAAGGAGGTTTTGCATGGGTTCAGCAAAATGGACATAACCTCCCCAAGGCTGACTTGGCTACAGCCACTTCAAAGGGCCCATTTTGCCAACAGCAGAGACCCACACTCAACCTCTTATATGGCACTATTGCATGAGGTGATCAGTCTGTTTCCTGGTGGCAGGTTGACTACATTAGAACACTTCCTCCATGGAAGGGGCAATGATTTGTTTTCAGTGGAATGGACACATACTCTGGATATGGGTTTGCATTTCTTACACCCAATGCTTCCTCCAAACCTACCATTTGTGGACTTATTGAATGTCTTATCTACCACCATGTCATCCAACACAGCATTTTTTCTCAATAAGGGACACATTTCACAGCAAATGATGTGTGGGAATGCCACATGCCCATGGAATTCACTGGTCTTATCATGTTCCTCATCACCCTGAAGCAACTGGATTGATAGAATTTTGGAATGGCCTTTTGAAGTCTCAATTATGGTGCCAACTAGGTGACAATACCTTGCAGGGTTAGGGCAATGTTCTTCAGAAGGCTGTGTATGCTCTAAATCAGCATCCACTCTATGGTGCTCTTTCTCCTATAACCAGGATTCATGGGTCCAGAAATCAATGGGTGGAAATGGGAGTGGCACCACTCACTACTACCCCTAGTGATCCACTAGAAAATGTTTTGCTTCCTGTTCCTGCCACCCTAAGCTCTGTTGGTCTACAGGTCTTAGTCACAAAAAGAGGAGTGTTGCCACCAGGGAACACAGCAATGATTTTATTAAAGTGGAAGTTAAGACTGCCACCTGGCCACTTAGGGCTCCTCTTACCTCTGAGCCAAAAGGCAAAGAAGGGAATTACTGTACTGGCTGGGGTGATTGATCCTGACTATCAAGGGGAAATAGGACTGCACCTTCATAATGAGGGTAAAGAAGAGTTTTCCTGGAATACAGGACATCCCTAGGGCATTTCATAGTACTTCCATGCCCTGTGATTAAAGTCAATGGAAAATTGCAACAACCCAATCCAAGAAGGACTAATAATGGCCCAGAAACTTCAGGAATGAAAGTTTGGGACACACCACTAGGCAAAGAATCACAGCCAGCTGAAGTACTTGCTGAGAGTAATGGGAACATGGAATGGGTAGTGGGAGAAGCTAGTGATAAATATGAACTTCAGCCACATGACCAGTTATAGAAATGAGGACTGTAATATTCATGAATGTTTCTTCCTTGTTTCATTATAAGTATGATTGTATATGTATACAAAATGAATTTCTTTGTTTTCTTCCCCAACCT
>JAQZBX010024035.1:0-30426 GCA_029593785.1 Cabassous unicinctus
CAAAAAATGTAGGGATTCTCATATGCCCCAGTCCCCAAACCCTCCAACCCTCCCACATAAACATCCTTCATTAGTGTGGTACATTAATCGCAATTAATAAATGCATCCTGGGGCTTTGCCACTGAGCCTGGACCATAGTTCACACTGTAGTTTATACTCTCTAACACACAGTGCTGCATGTTATGTGACAATATAAAATGGCCTATATCTGTCATTCATTTTCATTCATGATGATTCCCAAGTCCCGATTAAAAAAAACCCATATTACAACTGTTTTTCCTTCTCCTGCCCCCAGAGCCTCCAGTGGTCACTGCCTCCACATCAATGTTGTAATTTCTTCCAATGCTAGAATCACAATATGTCTATAGTTGAATACCAGTAAGTCTACTCTGGTCCATAGTTCATTCCCCAATCCTCAGGATTCTGGGATGGTGATGTCCACTCCACCTCTAATTGAGAGGAGGCTTTGGTCCCATACAGCTGATGCATGGGACTCTTGTTTGCAGTTGTTGGCTCTCTCATTTCTTGGTATGGTGGCTGTCAATTCTTACCTCCTTTTCAGTTGTCCTGTGGGAGACCAATGAACTGGAGAATAGGTATAGCAACTTCCCTGAGGTTCTGGGCCCAGCTCGCCCATGGACAGCCCAAAGACTCCAGTCTCTTGGACATACTCCTTCAAACTCCAGCACCAAGTATAGGTTTAAATAGAAGGGACAGATGAGCCATGTGTAGGGAAGCCATAATTGAGTCCAACTCCGTCACTGGTCTTTCCTTTTCCCACTTTTATCTGAGGTATTTTTCCAGTTGCATTTCTAATTGGTGCTTGGTAGTAATCCCTCAGTGCCAGAGAGGCTCATCCTTGAGAGACATGTCACATGCTGGGAGGAAGGTAATGCATTTAAATGCTGAGTTTGGCTTAGAGAGAGGCCACATTTGAGCAAAAAGGAGACTGTTAGGAGGAAACTCTTAGGCATACCACAACACTAGGCTAAGTTTCAATTTCAACAGCAAAGACTCTTAAGCATAGTCATCAATATCAAGGGCCCATTAATGGATCGTCCTCCTTCACTAGTCATTGCCCCTACACTTAGGGGACTGTTGCTTCTCCATTAGATAATGTGGCAGAGTGCTCCAGGATGGGAATTCAATATTATCTCAGTTATTATGTGAGTCTCCATCCACTGTGACAATGCCCTGTGAACATTTGAGCATATTAATATACCTTATATATATGCCCAGCTGAACTTCCTCATATATCCCCCATCACTGACAACCCACACCAATGATCCTTCCCTGCCCCAGTTGTAACCCTTCTGTGATCCAAAGCTTCCTCAAAAATAAAGCCCCTAAATAGCCAAATACAATTAATAGGAAAATGAAATAATAATGATTGTTTTAAATATAAGAAATAAAATATATAAAAATTTAAAAATCTAAAAATTAAATTAAATTAAAAGATAGGGGTATTAAAAAATAACGAAAAATATTTTTTAAAAATGTTGACATTTTGCCTTTCATCACTATAATATCTTGCGTCCTGTATGTACAGTGGCATTTTCTTCCATTTATTGCCCAGTGTCTTACTTTTATTCATTTTGTTTTCAAAGAAGTTAGATAATAGTAAAGTCACATACAGAATACATGGGACTCTCATTTACCCAACATCCTCCCCTTTTCTGCCTTCCCAAATTAATACCTTTTTATATGTGTATGGTACCTCTGTTATAACTGATATACAAATACTGAAACATAACTACTAACCAGGGTCAATGGTTTACATTATGGTTGACATTTTAGAAGGTACACTTTTATAAGTTTTGATGATATTTAACATGGCCTGTGTCCATTACTGCAAGATCATGTAGAACACTTCCATTGCCCACTAAATACCCCCCTGTTTGATCTATTCTATTCTATTCCCCCACCTCCTCCCCTCGGGGCCCATGGTGACCCCCTGGCTTCACTCCTTGGATGACAAGATTCAGTGTTACTTGCAACAACACTGAGGTCTTGACACACTGGTTTATCCTCCTGTATTAGGAACTGCCTCTCAAGAGACTCCCACCTCTCGGGTGTGAACACATCAGTCCTCCCAGGATGGGAGTCCAACTCCTTCCACTCATTATGTGGGTCTCCACTGACTGATACAACACATTATTACAAAATGATCACTCACACTCTCCCTGGAAACTTGCTCCAGGTGTGCCATGTCCCGAATGCCCCCCATCCAACACCCTATACCAGTAACCCTTCCAGTAACTCTTCCTTGTCATATTGCCATAAGAGCATTTCCAACTTTGTACTTTCAACTACATACCCACTAATACCCAGTGTTCAACATGTCCTTCCTCAAACCCTCCCCCAGTTCCCTGCACCTTCTAACCCACCGTCCCCAATCTACCCATCTGTCAAATCTGCAAAACCAAAACCAATAATATCACTACCCTCCAGTCATATCCCTTCAATGCACAAATACACACTTTCACTTTACCATAGATTATGTTCATATGGGTGTTGGTTCACAACTATCTTCCAGAAAATATCCCTCAAAGTCTGCTCAATTTCCTTAATTCATATCAGTGAGGTTATGTACTGTTTATCCTTCAAAGCCTGGTTTGCTTCACTCAACAGAAGGTCCTCAAGATTCATCCATGTTATCCTGTGTGTTAGCACTGTATTCCTTCTTATACATGAGTAATATTCCATTATATGTATGTACCACATTTTGTTTATCCATTCATCTTCAGATGGGTATTTGGGTTGGTCCAACTTTTGGCAATACTGAATAATGCTGCTATGAACTTTGGTGTTCATATATCTGTTCATGTCTTTGCTTTCAATTCTGGGTACATACCTAGCAGTGGAATTGCTGGATCATATGGCAGTTCTATAGTTAGTTTTTTGAGGAACTGCCAAGCTGTCCTCAATAATGGCTGGACCATTCTGCATTCCCACCAGCAGTGGATGAGGGATCCCATTCCTCCACATCCTCTCCAACATTTATGCTCCTCAGTTTTTTTAATATCTGACCATCAAATGGTATAAGATGGCATCTCATTGTAGTTTTGATTTCAATTTTCCCTGATAGCTAGTGATGCTGAGCACCTTTTCTGTGATTTTTAGGCATTTATATTTCCTCCTTGGAGAAGTGTCTTTTCATGTCGCTTGCCATTTTTAAAATTTGTTGTTTGTCTTTTTATTTTCAAGGTGTAGGATTTATTTATGTATGCTGGATATTAGGCTCCTATCAGATATATGGTTGCCAAATATTTTCTCCCATTGGTTAGGCTGCCCTTTTAATTTCTTAATAACCTCCTTTGAGGTGCAAAGTTTTTAATTTTGTGGACATCCCATCTGTCTATTTTTTTCTTTTGCTGCTTGTGCTTTGGGTGTGAAGTTCATGAAAGCATTTCCCATTACAAGGTCCTGTAGATACTTCTGTACATTATTTTCCAAGGTCTTTATGGTCTTGGCTCTTATATTTAGATATTTGATCCATCTTCAGTTGATTTTTGTATCAGTTGTGAGATGATGTTCCTCTCTCATTCTTTTGGATACGGATATCCAGTTCTCAAACCACTATTTTTTGAAGAGGCCATTCTCTCCCAGTCGAGTGGGCTTGGTGGCCTTGTCAAATATCAGATGACTGTATATGCGAGGATCTATATCAGAACTCTCAATTGGTTCCATTGGTCAGTATGTATATCCTTCTGCCAATACCAAGCAGTTTTGACAACTATAGCTTTGTAGTATGTTTTAAAGTTAGTTAGTGTGATTCCTCCAATTCTATTTTTCTTTTTCAATATGTCTTTGGGTATTCAGGGCCTCTTGCCCTTCCAAATAAATTTTGTAGGTTGCTTTTCCAAATCTGTAAAAAATGCTGTGTTGATTTTTACTGGGATTGCATTAAATCTGTACATTAGTTTGGGTAGAATAGACATCTTAATGATGTTTAGTCTTCCTGTCCATAAACAAGGAATATTATTCCGTTTATTTAAGTTTTCTTTGATTTCCTTTAACAGTGTTGTGTAGTTTTCTGTATATAAGTCCTTTACATCTTTAGTTACATTTATTCCTACGTATTTGATTCTTTTAATTGCAATCGTAAATGGTATTTTTTTCTTGATTTCCTCCTCAGATTTCTCATTATTGGTGTACAGAAATGCTACTGATTTTGATCATTGATCTTATAGCCTGTGACTTTACTGAACTCATTTATAAGTTCTAGAAGCTTTGTTTTAGATTTCTCAGGCTTTCTATGTATAGGATCAGGTCGTCTGCAAATAGTGAGATTTTTACTTTTTCTTTTTCAATTTGGATGCCTTTTAAATCTTTTTCTTGCCTCCATGTTGAAGCAAGCACTTCAAAGACAATGTTAAATAGGAGTGGTGATAGTGGGCATCCTTGTCTTGTTCCTGATCTTAGAGGGAAAGCTTTTAGGATTTCACCATTGAAGATGATGTTAACTGTGGGTTTTTCATATATACACTTTTTCATGTTCAGAAAGTTTCCTTATATTCCTGCCTTTTGCAGTTTTTTTTTATGAGGAAAGGGTACTGTATTTTGTGAAAATCTTTTTCTGCCTCTATAGAGATGGTCATGTGATTTTTTTCTTTCAAAATATTTATGTGGTGTATTACATTGATTTTCTTATGTTGAACCATCCTTGCATACTCGGGGTGAAACCCACTTGGTCATGGTGTATAATTTATTTGATGTGCTGTTGAATGCGATCAGCAAGTATTTTCTTAAGGATTTTAGCATCTAGGTTCATTAGAGAGATTGGTCTGTAATTTTCCTTTCTTGTGGCATCTTTTTTTGGCTTTGGCATTAAGGTAATGTTGGCATCATAGTATGAGTTAGGCAATATTACTTCTACTTATAATTTTTGGAAGAGTTTAAGCATGATTGGTGTTTGTTCTTTCTGGAATTTTGGTAGAGTTCACCTGTGAAATCATCTGGACCTGGGCTTTTCTTTGTTGGGAGGTTTTTGATGACTAAGTCTATCTCTTTATTTGTAATTCATCTGTTCAGTTCATCAATTTCTTCTTTCATCACTGTAGGCTGCTTAGGAGTTTCTAGAAATTTGTCCATTTCCTCTAAATTATCTTTCTTCTTGGCATCTAATATTTTAAAGTATCCTCTTATGATACTCTTTATTTCTGTGGGTCAGTGGTGATATCCCCTTCCTCATTTCTAATTTTCTGTATTTGCATCTTGTCTATTTTTTCTTTGTTAGTCTCGCTAAGGGTTAATCAATTTTTTTGATCTTCTTGAGGAAGTAGCTTTTGGTTTTGTTTATTTTTTTAGTGATTGTTTATTTTTTTGTTTATTTTATTTTCTATTTCATTTAGTTCTGCTCTAATCTTTTTTATTTCCTTCTTTCTACTTACTTTGGAGTTAGTTTGTTGTTCTTCTAATTTTTCCAGGTGTGCAGTTATTTCTTAGATTTTAGCTCTTTCTTCTTTTTTGATATAAGCATTTATAGCTATGAATTTCCCTCTCAGTACAGCTTTTGCTGCATTCCATAGATTTTGATATGTTGCATTGTCAATTTCATTCATTTCAAGGTAGTTACTGATTTCTTTTAAGATTTCCTTCTTGATCCCGTTTGTCTAAGAGTATGTTGGTTAATTTCCATATCTTTCTTCTTAATCTGGTTCTCTGGCCCTTACTGATTTCCAATTTCATTCCATTGTGGTCAAAGAAATTTCCATGTATACTCTCAATATTTCTGAATTCATTGAGGTTTTTTCTGTGGCCTAGCATGTGGTTTATGCTATGGAGTATGATTCATGTGCACTCAAGAAGAATGTATATCCACTGTATTTGGGTAGTGTTCTATATATGTCTATTAGATCCAAATCCTCTAATGTATTATTCAAAATCTTTGTTTCTTTATTGATTCTCTGTCAAGATGTTCTGTCTAATGGTGATAATGGTGTATTCAAGTCCCCCACTATAATTGTAGAGGCATCTATTTCTCCAGTTAGTTTTTCCAATGTTTGCCTCATGTCTTTTGAGGTACCCCTGTTAGGTGCATAAATGTTTATGATTGTTCTTTCTTCTTGAAAGATTACCCCTTTCACTAATATATAGTGTCTGTCTTGGTCTCTTACAATAGTTTTGCATTTTAAGTCTATTTTGTCTGATATTAATGTAGCTACTCCCACCCTTTTTTGGTTATTGTTTACTTGTAAGATTATTTTCCAGCCATTCAGTTTCAGCCTCTTGAATCCCTGGGTCTAAGGTGGGTGTCTTATAGAGAACATATAGATAGGTCATATATCCTTATCCATTCTGCCAATCTGTTACTCCTGACTGTGAGTTTAATCCTTCACAATTAGTTTTATTACTCTCAAGGAATTACTTACATTAGACATATTTTCTTTGGGTTTATTTATTTCATATGTTGTTTTTATTTCTCTTTTTGTGTTTTTAGTTGTTAGAGACTGATAAAGCTTCACATCTCTTCCTCCCTTACCTGGGGCGAGGATGGAACTATAGTTGTGGGCAGCAATCTATGCTGTGTGGGCCCAAAAAGATCACAGTTACTCAGGTAAACTGATGTAGCACCAGACCCCCTCCCTGCCAGGGGTGGGAATTGACCCTCTGGAGTGCCCACCAATCTAATTTGTGTGGAGCAAATATCTAATCTGTGTGGGGCAAATATGCCTGCAGTTGCCCTCTGAAGCTGAGGGAGTACTATCCCTGTAGAGGTAGAAACGGAGCCACCAACGCCCAACAGTTCAGTCCCTATAGGCTGAAAATACTTACCATTGGCCAGATGGCTGAGGAAGCACCAGCCCCCTCTTATCCTATTAGGTGGTGGGGGTGGTTCTACGGGCACCCAACAGTTCAGTCCCTTTAGGCAGAGAATACTTGCCATTGCTTGGAGAGTCTAAGGCAACACCAGCCCCCTCCTATCCTTTTAAGGCATGGAGTTGGATCCACAGGCACTTACCACTTCAGTCCCTACAGGCCAAAATTACCCACCATTGTCCAGAGAGGCTGTGGAGACACCAGCCCCCTCCTACCCTATTGGTCATGGAGGTGGATACATAGGCATCCAATAGTCCAGTCCATGCAGGCTGAAAGTCTGCTGTTGCCCAGAAAGGCTGTGGAAACACCAGTCCCCTCCTTTCCTCTTGGGTGGTGAGGGTGGATCCACAAGTACCCACCTAGCTATTTCTAGGATTATACTTTAGCCAGCCGAGTCCACTAATCAATAGCTGATGTCGGTGGATAACTGTCTTTTCCTTCACCATTTATGGGTAAAAAAGCTTCTAACTCCAGCCACGAAATAGCTCTTGAGGCAGCTTGCACCGCTAGAGTAGGATAGGCAGCAGCCTCTGTGGCATGGCTCGCAATTTCCTAGAGAGTCTGTGCAGGTTTCACAAGCTTCCTCCCTGCCAGAGGTGGGGCTGGGGCTTAGGCTACACCTGAAATCTGACCTGGGTGGAAAGAAGCAGGTTCTTACTAACACTGTGATTTTCAATTAGCCCTGCTTCCCCTCAGGCCAGGGCCAGAGTCAAAATGGTGGCTACCGGCCTCCTTGTGACCTGGACAGGCTCAAAGTTTAGTTGTTCCAGATTATACTTTAGCCTACCGAATTCACCAATCAGTAGCAGAAATTGGTGCCACACCATGTCTTCCAACCCCATATTTTGGGAAATGCAGCTTCCATCTCCAGCCATAGAACAGCTCCTGAAGTGGCTTGCGCTGCAGGCACCCACCTCCGTGGCGTGGAGTGTTCCACTCACTGAGGAATCCTCTCTGCAGATGGGCAGTCTCCTCCTTCCATACTTTCAAGGATGTTGCAGGATAAATTTTTGGTCTCCTAGGGCCCCCAAAGAGTTACTCTAGGTAGCTCTGGTTGATTACCTACTGCCCAGCAGCATGAGCTGTCTCCAGGAGCTCCTCACTTTGCTGTCATCTTGCCTCCATGACTGATTCATTTTTGTTACTTGTGGCCTGTAGAGTTCATCAATTTCTTCTTCATCAATGTAGGCTGCCTGTGTGTTTCTAGAAATCTGTCCGTTTCCTCTAAATTATCCATCTTGTAGGCATGCAATTTTTCAAAATATCCTCTTATGATACCCTTCATTTCTGTGGGATCAGTGGTGATATCCCCTTCCTCATTTCTTATTTTATGTACTTGCATCTTCCCTCAATTTTTCTGTTAGTCTAGCTAAGGGTTTGTCAATTTTATTAATCTTCTCGAAGAACCAGCTTTTTGTTGTGTTTATTTTTTCTAATGGTTTCTTATTCTCTATTTCATTTAGTTCTGCTCTAATCTTTGTTATTTCCTTCTTTCTACTTCCTTTGGAATTAGTTTGTTGTCCTTTTTCTAATTCCTCCAGGTGTGCAGTTATGTCTTTAATTTAGCTCTTTCTTGTTTTTTAATATAGGCATTTATGGCTATCAATTTCCCTCTCAGTACAGATTTGCTGCATCTCATAGGTTTTGATATGTTGTGTTGTTATTTTCATACATCTCAAGTTACTGATTTCATTTGAGATTTCATCCTTAACCTTCTGTTTGTCTAAGAGTATGTTGTTTAACTTCTGTATTCTTGTGCCTAATCTGTTTCTCTGGCCCTTACTGATTTCCAGCTGCATTCCATTGTGGTCAGGGCAATTACTTTGCAGATTTTCAATATTTTTTAATTCATTGAGGTTGTTCTGTGGCCTAGCATGTGGTCTGTCCTGGAGAATGATCCATGTGCACTGGAGAAGAATGTAGATCCCATTGTATATGTGTGTAATGTTCTGTACATGTCTATTAGGTCCAGATCCTCTAATATATTATTCAAAGTCTGTGTTTCTTTATTGATTCTCTGTTGAGATGTTCTATCTAATGGTGATAATGGTGTATTAAATTCCCCCACTGTAATTTTAAAGGCATCTATTTCTCCATTTAGTTTTCCAGTGTTTGCCTCATGTATTTTAAGAAGCCCTAGTTAAATACATAAATGTTTATGATTGTTCTTTTTTCTTGATAAATTACCCTTTTTATTAATATATGGTGTCTTTCTTGTCTCTTGTAATTGTTTCATATTTAAAGTCTATTTAAACTTGGGGTTACCTTTTCATTCAGTAATCTACTTCTTGATATATATCCAAGAGAAATGAAAAAATATATTCATAAAATATATTATATAAAATATATTCATTTTTATAGCAGAATTATGTATGGCAGCTGAAAAGGATGGGGGAAAAAGCCATCAGCTGATGAATGGTGAATAAAATATGGTATTCATACAATGGACTACAATTTGGCAAAGTTGGTTTTGAAATTTCAAAGGAGAATGAATAGAGTTTTTTTATTAGCACCAAACTGAGATTTAATTTGTACAGGTGTTAGAAAGAAATGGAACTAAAAAGAGGAAAGGATAAATACATATGTAACTTACAATTATTATTTTTTAATTGGAAATCTTTAGTCCAAAGAGCCATTAAAATCCCTATTGCTTTCTTCACTTTTTGCAATTAACACATATTACTTCAGTATCTAAATATATATCTGAAAAGAAAATTGAATAACCTAATGCTGTTTTAGTTGGACTATTCAGGGTAATGTTGGGATTATCCAGTATCTGAAAAGAACAAATACACAATTCAAATCAGAGCTTATGTGGCAACTCTAGGCTACTTGATAAAACCTTAAATTAGATCATCTACCCTTCTTTGAGAAAGTGGGGCTATATGTTCAAATCACTCATTGTCCTGGACTCAATCATATCAGCCTTGAAAAAACAATAGTAATCATAATAATAACTATAACAAAAACAGCAATTGCAGTAATGATAATGTCTCTATCAGTAGGCATATAGATGGTAATTTTGGCATAATTGTTCTAAGTAATTGTAAGAAATAAATTTGTTAATATTGTTTTCAACATTATTTACACTATAGCAAATAGAAATAAAATTAATATTAACATAGTGCAATTTAAACTGTATTATATATTTATGTGATATGATATGATTACATGATATTTAAGGCAAATAAAACATTATTTGAAATGTCCTGAAAAATACAAAAAAATACTCTAAAAAATATATGACTCCTAAATGATATTTCACATTACAGATAAGACAAAAAAAGCTTAATGAATGCCAGCTCAAAAATATTTATAAATTAAATAGATTGACAATCTGAAATGCAGTTAAATATGTGAGGAACTGAAAAATTCTCATTCTAAAACAAATGTGGAAACATAATGGCCAACATATTTGATCATTCATCTTTCAAAGGAGGTTCATTAATTTAAAATATATTAATAATACCATGTACTTAATAAACAATGCAATTTGGTACTGATACAGGAATAAATATATCAAGAAATAAGAATATATATTCAAGGTAATTTACACCTTAATACAAGAGCTGCAATAAAGCAAAAGAGAAGCAGGTAACAAAAAAACTGGAACCACAGAGGGTTATTTCCTGCTGTAAATGGTAGATTCCAGACAGATTAAAAGCCTAAATTTGAAATATAATAATAAAGAGCTAAGAGAAAACCAAAAACTAAAAAACCATATATCATTGAAAACTTGAGGTGTTTAAAACCACCCTAAACAACATATAAAATTATACTAGAGAAGCAAAAGAATTCCATGATATTAATACAATTTTACCTCTTCAAAGAAAGACACATAGGCAAAGTTTATAGATGAATGGAGCAATAGGAGATGGTTTCCCTAGCTCCAAAATCACAAGGAATAAATACATGCTATTAAATGTTGAGAGAAACCGTCTCAAATCAAAGGATATGTTTAGAAACATAATGAAGATATACCAAAATTATTTTATTTTTTAATATTTAAAATATAATTCCAAAATGGCTATCAATTAAGAGAAACTCAAATTAACTGTCAATCATTCATAAAAATTCAGGCAAAAAGACACAAAGCTTTATCAGGATGATAATGGCAACAATTGTAAACCTGGGATTTTCAGTCTTTTGGCAATGATATGGACTAGGCATAATGTTGATGCTCTATTGAAAAATGTCATTTAATAAACTGGGATTTGGAAGATTAGTTATTCATGCACTTTGGGAATAGACAAATAATATATGGTGGGTGCTGTGGGAACAATGCAGTGTTTAGACCAGAAAAATGGTAGTTATAGTTAACCAACTTTCACTCATCATTTGAGGCACAAAAGAATACAACAACAAAGAGAATGAGATTGATTTAACAACAAAATTTATTAGAATTAATGAAGCACATATATACACACATATATTTAATATCACATTCAACATGGATTAAGCTTTATATAGCAATTGTATCTGAAGGAATAATGCTTTGGGCTTTGGCCAACTGACTGTCATAATTGGTTCAGTTTGATATTGAATTATTAATTGGAAATACAAAAAGCATCTTTTCCTAAGTGTAAATTCTTCTCCAACCTGGAATAAGACCATATAACTGTACATAAATTACGCAGTACATACACAATTACTATACAAGCAATTTTATATGGTACTGAGAGGAAATTCTATTTCCTTTCAGGTAGGAGTCATGAAGCATGAGTAACCTCTGGGTTTCCTTGCCCTATCTGCCATCATCAGCAGGTTCTACTGTACTGGACATTCAGATTCCCTTTAATTCACCCATTGTGTGTTATCTTTTATCTCATGAGCAGAAATATCAGTCTAAATTCAGCAACCTTATTGTTATGTTTTGTCCTTTCTCTATCTAGATTTTTATTACTTTTATGAATTTAAACTTTGTCAAGATTATTTGTTAACCATAGTATTCATTTTTAAACATTGCTTGTTTTAATTTTTTTTTTGGATGGCTACAAGTCAGATTTCTTTCTCCCTGTTATTAGTACTGACTGATTTCTTTCTCTCTACAACTCCCACTCTAAGGTAGATAGGAAGTCTGAAATAGATTTAATGTGGTATGTGGTTATGATATAAACGGATGTCTTCATAGATGTATTTCTCTTGTCATTATCTAGAAGAATGACATATTTCATGTTCAGGGTATCATGCATAGGTATACTGAAATAAAGATTGTGAGTACTAGTTTATCTATCTATCTATCTAACCATCTATCTATCTATCTATCTGTCTATCTATCTATCTGACTGGCTAGCTATATTTATATCTACTTAAACATTAAATCATAATAATTATATTACATTGTGAAAACAGGATTCAGAGCATATATTTGCAGTAATCTAAATCTTAGTTTCATCCCAGCTATGTCACAAAATCAGTGTGAATGTGAAAAAGTTTTGCAACTTTCTTGACCTCCGTCCATTTAGAAAAGCATGGATATAGGAAGATAACCCCACCTTTCTACATTTGAAATGGACAATAGAAAACTTTCCAAAAAGAATGGGTACAGAATAATAACTCATTTTATTGAAGCAACATTTATGTGCAAATGTTACCTATGTCAATCGAATTATATATCACCCATTTTATGCCAAAACAACTAATTGACCAAGATTTTAACTTCACATGATTGCAGAGATAATGATTTTATACAATTTACTCCATTTTGATTATTTAAATGTTATTTCCAATCAAACAAAATATATCTTCCTTTTGGTATCCAGATATATCTAGCAACCATTCTATCCAGGGCTTGCTTAATCTCCCTGTTCTGAGGCTAAAAATGATGGGATTTGAGAGTAGGCACAATAGTGTAGAACATGACTGTCAACAGTGTTTGAATTGGTGACTCTTTTGATATGGGGCCCATACAAGCAAACAATACAGAAATGGTAAATAAACTAAAAGTAGCTATCTGGGGAGAGCAGGTTGATAAGGCTTTTTATTTTATTTTTTGTCATAGTACATCACCACAAGGAAAAAAACCCAACTCTGTGGATCCAAATAAGATAAATAGAAATGTCTGAGGGGCACATTCTTTGAGAGAAAATAATTTACTGCCTGTCAGAAAATTCTTCACAGATTTGGGAAGAGTTACTGAGATGTAACCAAAATCTAACAAGGATAAATTGTCTATAAAGAAATACATGGAGAAGTGGAGTTGGAGTCTCCCCCAATGGCAGTAACAGACAGAATATTTCTATCAGGGTCCCCAGATAGATCACTATGCACATTAAACCCTGCAAGATTTGGAGCTTCCAGGACCTTGAGATATTCATGAGTAGGAATTCTTTGAAGATGGTGGGATGGTCCATGCCTGTTAATATGTTGCAGTCTCTCTTTAGTCAAAGGAGAAACTGATAAACTTATGCTAAAAGTAAAAATGGAGTGAGAATATAAAATACCCTCAGGGAGAATGAAACCTCTGACCTAAATTTGTATACTGATTTAAAGAGTCAAACATCATTTGCAATTTTATATGATATAAACATGCTTAAATAGTAAATGATAATATAAAAGAATAAGAATATAAAGAAACTTAACAATACTAATAACTTTGTGTGCTATCACTAGACATTAGTGAATTGAGTTTTCTGTAATTTGATTTAAACACTCCAATGCAGATCCGTATTAGAATTCAAGCTAATATAGAGAAGAACAAATACACCTGAAGACTGAAATATCAGTTTTCTCCTTCTGACCATTAATGTCTCTCACAAAGACTTAATGATGTAAATTCTAACACTGTGACCGATCAATTCCCTTGACAGGGAATGCTGCAGAGAGTATTTTGAAGTGAGGTGTATTTTTATTTCAAGCCTTATGAAGAAATGTGCATCAGACTTCTCATTTATGGTTGCCACTGTCTTTCTGGGGATCCCTGGTGCACTTATACTCACAATCCTCAGGGGGACTAGTAATTCAGCCTCCAGAGAAGAAAAGGACTCTTAAAGAAAGCCTTGTTTTTGATAAATATTTTGTCCAATATATTGTGATTAATTAAATGGTTAATAACTTATATTTAAGAGATGAGTAGAACATAGGTTTTGAAAACTTGAGAAAGCTCAAGTCATTTTTTAGTTTTTGTGTCAGTGTTGGCTTAATGCTATATCAAGCTTACTATTTCATGACAATCAGAACAATAGCTTTTAGAGAAGAAAATTTAAAATGCCTTATGTATGTATATATCTACATAAAATATATGTTATAATTAATTAAATACATATAATATAAGTGAAAAGAAGTTCAAGTAAAACAAGAGCAAAATGGTCACCTATCACAAACCTAAAACAAATTAACCAAAAATATCTGAAACATCCTCAATGTTGTCAGTTACTGGTAAAGTAATTGCTATAAGTAGGAAAAAAGACACGACAGAAAGAACAAGGAAAAAAGCTAATATGGCAAAACGTAAACTATCGAAAGCTTAGGAGACCCAGACTAGTTGTTGCCTCTGAAAAGGAACTGAGGAAAGAATCCTGAAATGAGCCAGATAATTCTCACAAGGAAATTATTAGGAACTCTGTGGATGAATTCAAAGAGAATAAATCCTCAACATTCTGCATCCAAGTGACAAGATTGTAAAGAAACAAGAAGGAGCCATGAGCAGTGGTCCTCGAAGTGTGGTCTGCAATAACAGCGTCTGCACCACTGGCAGATCCCCAAGAAACACGAGCCCAGAGACGAAAAATGGTGTGAGGAGGCAGGTATTCTACCTCAAAAACCGTGTGGGGTCATTGCGGCACAGAGTAAGCTGAAATATAAGTCTGGAAGGAAAACAAAAATCACAGACAGAAACAAAACAAAACAAACAAATAAAAAACACGAAATTGACTACCTAAGGTAGTTTTTCACTGTTGAACATGACAATAAGCATATGAAATTAATTAAAGCAAAGCTTCCTGGCTCCATCCCCTCATATTGTCCTTGCTGGGGTTTTGTGGATTGAATTGGCACTGAATACGGTATTCATTCAGATCCTCTCGCCAGCACGCAATGTCTTTAAGGTCTTCACTGGAATATCCTTAGGGCCCAAAGCCTCTCTGCTAATGCACGACGTCATCCTCTCCACCTTGGAGTCTTCTGTGAGCGAAGTGGTACTTGGTCTGTGGTCATCTTGGAAGGGCTTTGTAAACTCTAGAATTTAGTTCATTTAGCCACCATCACACAAAGAAGTCTTCAACAACTTCCTAAATGTCTTTAAAATTTTTTTTCCTATTTGTTTTGCTATTATTAACACATGAAAGTTACATATGCATATAAATTCCATGTCAAAATCATCAATGATATTGTCCCATTTTACACTTAACATAATAAAAGTATTTTTATTCCAATGGATGCTATGAATATCTATCTCAATATTTAAAGCTCATAAGAATCTTTTAATACAGGTTTATATAAAACATAGGTTTATATAAAATTGTGCCTCTATTAATTAGTGTCTCTCAGGGAAACAGAACTGACAGAATATGTGTGTGCATGTTTGTGTGTATATATACGTTCCGGGTGTCATATATAGGTATATTATGAGATTTTCTTAAATTTATTGAAGTATATCACTCATACAGGAACATACGTAAACAAAAAGTGTATAGCAATAGTTGTAACCTTACAAAACAAACATATGTAACATCATACAGGACTCTTATACCTCACCCTACCACAAATAACTTGCATTGTTGTTAAACATTTTTAACTAATGATTAAAGAGTATCCTCAAAATGTTACTACTAACCAAAGTATTTCCCCCAACCCACCCTATTATTATTATTATTATTATATCATTTATATATGAACCTACATAAACAATAAGTGTGTAGTAAAAGTTGTGAACTTACACAGCAAACATTCATAACATCATACAAGGGTCCCATACATCAACCCTCCACCAACACCTTGTATTTTCATCAGATATTTGTTATAAGTTATGAAAGAATATTGTCAAACTCTTACTGCTGATTATAGTTTTTATTTTACATTTTGTGTATTTTTACCCCAACCCACCCTGTTATTATTTTTTAAATATAATTTTAAGACAGAAGTTTTAAACTTAGAAACAATCATGCATATGTGCAGAATTCCCAAACAACACCCCTCTATCAACACACCACACCATGGTGGAACATTTGTTATAGATTATGAGATAATACCATCCGATTATTTCCAGGTCCATAGCGTACATTTGGCACATATTCCATACTCCCCCATTATCAACACAGTACTTCTTTGGCATAGATGCAAGAATATTACATTATTACTGTTAACCACAGTCCATAGGTAACTCCAGTTGAATTTTTCCCATGCCTCTCCACATTCTCACCAACCTGCAACAATGATGTACATCTGCTCTAGCTCACAAAGGACATTCTTGCATTTGTACCATCAACCACAAGTCTCACCTACCTCTAGGTTTATTGTGCTATTCAGTCCCTAGATTATTCTCTAACTTTCTGTCAATTGACATTTACATCCTAGACTACCATTTTCAGCCACATCCCCATTTATAAACCAGCTGTTACTCACTATAATATGCTACCATAAACTCTGTACATGTCCACATTTTTACAGTAAAGCTAATTAAAACTTCTACAAACAATATCAGTAGTCCATCTCAATCCTCCTCTTATCTCCTTTAAGAATACACCACCTATCACAAGGTCTTGAAGATATTTTTCTACATTTTCTTCTAGAAGCTTTATGGTTCTTGCTTTTATATTTAGGTTGTTTTTTTTAAAAATTCATTTTAAGTTAATTTTTGTAAAAGGTGTGAGATAGGGGTCCTCTTTCCTTCCTTTGCTATGGATATCCAGTTTTCTCTGTACCATTTGTTGAATGGACTGTTCTACCTGAGCTGGGTGGGTTTGACAGTCTAGTCAAAAATCACTTGACCACAGATGTGAGGGTCTGTTTCTGAACCATCAATTCAGTTCTATTGGTCTATGTGTCTGTCTTTATGCCTTTACCATGCTATTTTTAACATTGAAGCTTGGTAATATGTTTTCAAGTCCAGAAATGAGAGTCCTCCAACTTTGCTTTTCTTTTTAAAGATGTTTCTGGCTATTCAGGACCCCTTATCCTTCTAATTAAATTTGATAATCATGTTTTCCATTTAATAAAAAAAATTTTTGGTGGAATTTTATCGGGATTGCATTGAATCTCTATTTCAATTTGAGTAGAATTGACATCTTAATGATGTTCAGTTTTCCAATCCATTAGCATGGAATGTTCTTCCAATTATTTAGGACTTTTAAAAATTTCTTTTAACAAGGAGTTGTACTTTTCTGAATACAAGTGCTTTACTTCTATGGTTAAGTTTATTCCTAAATATTTGGACTTTACCTGTCATATTTTATTTTCACCACTCTTTTGAGACTTTTAATTACTTTTATTGATATAATCTTCATTTCTACAAAGTCTTCCAGGCCTCTCTCTCCTGTCTTTTCTTTTCAGGCTGTAGCACACCTTTTAGTATTTCCTGCAAAGTGAGTCTCCTGGTTACAAACTCTCTCAATTTCTGTTTATCGGTGAATATTCTAAACTCACCCTCATTTTTGAAAGACAATCTTGCCACATATAAGATCCATCGGTGGAAGTTTTTCTCTTGCAGTATCTTAGATATATCAAACCACTGTCTTCTTGCCTCAGTGGTTTCTGGTGAAAAATCAGCACTTAATCTTATTGAGTATCGCTTATATGTTATGCATTGCTTTTCTTTTGCTGCTCTCAGTATTCTCTCTTTGTCTTTGGCATTTGACATTCTGATTAGTATGTGTCCTGGAGTTGGTCTATTTGGATTTTTTTGGATTGGAGTACATCATGCTTCTTGGACATGGATATCTTTGTCCTTCAAAAGGGTTTGGAAATTTTCTACCATTATTTCTTCAAATATTCTTTTTTCCCCTTTTCCCTTCTCTTCTCCTCCTGGGACACCTATGGCACCTATGTTTGCACATCTTTTGCTGTCATTTAGTTTCCTGAGAGCTTGTTCAAGTTTTTCCAATCTTTTCTTCATCTGTTCTTTCGTATGTTCACTTTCAGAGACAATTTCTTCAAGTTCACCAATCCTTTCTTCTGCCTCCTCAAATCTTCTATTATATGATTCCAGTGTATTTTTAATTTCATTTATTGCACCTTTCCTTCCCATAGATCTATTTTTCTATCTATGCTTTCAAATTCTTCTTTGTGCTCATCCAATGTCTTCTTAACATCCTTCATTTCTTTAGGCATCACATTGAATTTATCAAGGAGATTTGTTTGAACATCTATGATTAGTTGTCTCAACTCCTTTATGTCATCTAGAGGCTTATCTTGTTTGTTTAACTGGGCCATACCTTCCTGCTTCTTGGTGTGGATTGTAATTTTTTGTTGGTGTCTTTGCATCTGGCTTGCTAGAGTATTTATTCTAGGTGCAGTTTTTCTCTTTAGTTTAGGACTTCCTGCCCTTTCTCTCTTGTTGGTTGTATTGTAGGAGCCAAGGATGTAGTTGGTGCTGTAAACTGTGGAGGCTCAAGCTGCCCTCAGTGCCCCAAGGACCAGTGAAGCTTCTCCCAACTTTCTTCTTTGCCAGGGGTAGGGACCAAGCCACTGCTGTGTGGAATAATCCAACTCATGCAGACCTAGACTGTGGCTGCCCAGAGAGACTGATGAAGCTTCACACCCTTTATTCCCCTGCCTGGATGAGGGATGGAGCTGCAGGTGTGGGAAGTAATCTATGCAGTGCAGGTCCAAGATGACTGCACTTGCCCTGGTAGACTTCTGATTATTCAGTCTGTGTCAGCCAAATGTACCTGCAGTTACTTGGATAGGCTGTTGCAGGGCCCGCCAGCTTCCTCCCTCCTTGAGGTGGAGCTGAAGCTTAAGCTAGGGCTGCAGGCCAATCGGGGTGAAAGAAATTGGTCTCTACTGTCACCATGATTTTCAGTCAGCTCAGCTTCCTCTCGTGCTGGGGGTGGAGTCAAGATGGCAGCTACCAGCCTCCTTCTGACTTGGACATGTTCAATATTCAGCTGTTGTTAGGGTTATATTTTAGCCAGCTGAACTGACCAATCAGTAGCTGACATTGGTGGCCAACTGTCTTTTCCTCCCCTGTTTTGGGGAAATGGAGCTTACAATTCCAGCCACAGAGTAGCTCCTGGGGTGGCTTGCAATGCCAAAGTAGGATAATCACTGGCCCCTGTGGCATGGATTGTTACTAGGAGAGTGTGACGCAGCTCCCCCCAGCTTCCTCCCTGTCTGAGGTGGGCCTGGGGCTTAGGCTAGAGCAGCAATCTGATCTAGATCTAAAGAAGTCAGTCCCTGCCAGTATTGTGATTTTCAGTCAACCTTGCTTCACCTTGTATCAGGCACAAAGTTAAGATGGCAGCTACTGGCCTCATTCTGACTTGGACAGTTTCAAACTTTAGCTGTTCTTAGGATTATACTTTAGCTCACTGAACTCACCAATCAGTAGCTAAAGTTGGCGTGCAACCATCTCTTCCTTCCCCAGTTTTGGGGAGTGGAGCTTCCAAATTCCAGCCATGGAACAGCTCCTGAGACAGCTTTTGCCTCCAGTGGAGGATGGGCACAGGCCTCCATGGCCTGGAGTGCTCTACTTACAAATCTTCTCTTCAGATGGGCAGTGTCCTCTTTCCGCTCTTTCAAGGATGCTTCAGAATGCACTTCTGGTCTCCTGGAGCCCCCAAACAAGTCCTCTAGTTAGTTCTGGGTGATTACTAACTGCCCTGTAACAGGAGCTGATTCTGGTAGCACCTTACTCTGCCGCCATCTTGCTGGTTCTATTAGGATATATTATTACAGGAATCGGCTCACACAGTTATGGGGTTTAAGAAACCTGAATTACATAAGGCAGACAGCAAGCTGGGAGCTCTGATGAAGGTTTTGTTAAATTTCCCTGGAGAAGCTGGCTGGCTGAAGTAGAGATTCATTTTCTTCTTTCTGTTTAATCAATATGTATCCCATGTTAATTTTAGAATGTGATTATCAGTTCTTCAGAAATTTAACATTTCAGATTGAGTTCCACTTAATATAAGATTATTTTTGAGCTGAAACTTTCATTTAAAGTAATTTTTCTTCAACTATGTACGTAGAGTATCCTTTAAGGTTTGCTTATATTTTCTACACTTCCCTTGTTGTTTTGCATAGTAGTTCATATTTTTAAGTACCATATCTACTTTATATATAATCTCTTGAATAGAAGGTCAATAAAATAACATATATTAATATTACCAAGTACTGAATAAACTATGCAGTATAGTGCTAATACAGGAATAAATATGTTAAAAGAACAGAATAGTGCTCAGGAATAAGCATATATATCCAAGGAACTTTATAAACTTGATGAAAAGTTTGCTCAGACAACACAGAAGTAGATTGCTTGGTTGATAGTGAGAGGAACACTAGATCCTCAAAGGAAGAACATTCATCAGGATCATTTTTCTCTTGCTTTAAAATGATGAAATACAAATAAAATAAAAGCCTAAACATAAGAGGTAAAACTACAGAACTAATAGATAAAGGAGAGACTATTGTAAACTAGCGTTGGTATGTATAATCTCCCTGAACAATATCTAAACCCACAAAATATTGGCAAAAGAACTTCTTTTTAATAAAAGTTATCTATATCAAAAAGGCCACATGGGCATAGTAAACAGGTGATTGGAAAAATAGGAGATGGTTTCCCTTGCTCCAATTTAAAACTAAATAAATATATACTAACACATGTTAACAAAACCATTTTCAGAACAAAGGAATATGGATAGAAACCCCCAAAAAGATGGATAAAAATGTTATATTGAATATATTATTCCTATATGGATATTAAATATCAGAAGTTTAATATATTTAGAATATGAAACATGAAAGCTCAGGCATAAATGAAACACATTTTTATAAATATCACAATGGCAATAATGGAAAGCTGGGTTTTATCGTTCTCCATCAAGGATATGGTGAAAGCATAGTATTGATACATTCCTGATCATATTATAAATGGAAAAATACAATGTTGTAAATAAAATCATTTAGTAAGCTGAGAGCTTTTACAGAATAGGTATCCATGCATTAGGAAATGAATTAATGTGGTGGGTGCTATGAAAAACAATGCAGTAGTTAGAATAATTTTTTAAAAAAATTACTTTAACAATTCTCACTGATATTTTTACTTAAATAAACAAAAATTACTGAGTGAGTTTATTTCATATTATTTTGTAATAAATTAATTCTAATAATTTATTAGAATTAATAAAATTAGAATTAATGAAATATATGTGAAAAGAATTAGGCCTTATGAAGCAATTTTATTTGAAATAAAACTGTGATTATTTTTTTTTTTCCAATTGGCATTTCAAACTATGACTGCTATACTTTTTCAATACAAATTTAATTGCTTAAAATAATTCAAGGTTATCTACATAATCTGGACATCATGGGGATAGCAAAAGCATTTGTCATTTATTAACGATATTTAACCACATACACACAAACACACATACACTGAAAATGATACCAAATAATGGTACAAAGAATTAAGCTTAAAACAGTACTTATAGAAGCAGTTTTTAAGGTTAATGGGAGCAAATTCTGTTTTCTCTCAAGTAGGGTTCATGGAATGTGTGCAACCACTGTTTTCTTCTCCAATTGCCCATCAACAGCTCTTACTCCACCAGATCTATAGATTCTCTTTAATTCAACCCATCATGTTATCTCATGGTATCATGTGCAGGAGTTTCCTTGGCTGAACTCAGTGTCAAGATATCAAAGAAACATAAGCACAATGAAGAAAGAATGTAAATGTTTTACTTGGAAAATAGTGGTGAGGTTGTTAGGGAACAGTGTAAGCAAAAGGATAAAAGACTGGATGGATAAACCATTGCACAGAGAAAGAAAAATAGCCCATCTAAGAGAGGATTTTATTGTTGAACTACTTAAAAATAAGCATGTAAATTATTAAAACTTAATATTCACAACTGTCATGCCATCCTTATTACTAATAATTCATAATGAATATGTGTGTGCATAAGTCACCATTGTTAATATCATCTCAAATTATTACATCATTTACACTTATAGTAACAAAAAGTAATTTTATATTTTAACTGATTGTTATGATGTCTATATATAGAGTCCATAAAATATCATCAACCCTGGTTATTACAGAATAACCTCAAATATATGAAAGAGAAGATTCAGATATTAACATTTAATTTGACAGGCAGGAAGGATCATACTATGGTCAATTCTAAGCCTAAGAAATCAGTTAAGAACTTAGGTGATCAGGCTTGATGGCCATGCACAAGTTCAAGGATGTTCCAAGAATGGGAAACAATCTTTGGGCCCTTAAGGCATCTAAATCTAATATGAACAGAGAGATGATAAACTCATTTGCTACCTTATGTTTCTGTTGTTGCATCTTAAATCTTTTGTGTTTGTCTGTTCAGTGTATATTTTCATATCTCCAGATAGTAATATTAAATTAACAAAAATTTTTTTAAAACTGTATTCAAATAGCCAAAAATTAAATAAGCACTTATGTTAGTATACAAAGCAGAGAGTGTTTTTCATCAAAATATTTTTTGTAGTTTAATCTTATTGTGTCCTGAAACTCCAAAACAATTAGTGGCCATTTTGGGGTTGTTGGGGTTAGTGGAAACCATTCATCCATCATTTAAATCAGGAAAGGTTGTGCATTGGAATGGAGGACCCCCAGCAAGCTGCTTTAAAAAGAAATAAACCAGACTCATACAGTAAAGGGGGTAGACCATAACTTACCCTATAAATTGGATGTAACCAACATCATTATTAGCTTTGGGTGGGAATTGTGGCAAAGGCAACATTCTTAACAACTACCCCTTGGGTTTTGTTCCCAATTATGGAAGGGGACCAAATTTTAATATTATTTTTCAGAAAAAACAACTGTGTACAGCATACCCTGTACTTTTGCAAGTAGAGGGCTTAACCCAATAGTGTACCGCCACTCTGAAAACTACCATCCCTATCAGGGGTGAATTGCAAATACTAGAAACAAGACAGGAACAATGGACTGTTGTGGACTGCCCTCTATGGGGGAGAAATCTGTGGAAGGACTTCTGAAATGCATGCCAACAATGACAGGTAACTATTACATCCCTGCCCACCCCTCTAACACCCCTCTCAGGAATGTTGAGGCAGGTATCATTGTGAAGATCTGAAATCATGCCATTGACACCCAAGAAGCAATAGAGTACCTCTACAGGAAAAGCAAACATCATGACTACCAGACACTGTGGCAGAAGTTCCAGCTACCTTTTACTTGCCAGCAGCTTTTGGACATCACCCATGAGTGTCCGTCATGCTCATTCCAATAACTGCAACAAATACCTTACTGGGTGGGACATATTAGCTGAGCACAGAGTCCAGTAGCATGATGTCAACTGGATTACATCAGTCCCCTCCCAATCTCAGAAAGGATAAGCTATGGTTTCACTGCCACAGAACTGTTGTAACCAGCAAGCTACTATTTGCTGCCAAAAAAAGTAAGTGCACTATACAGGGTGCCTGCCTAAATTAACAGAGATAAACAAACTCCATTTACTGCTCACCTCACACAGTCTTGGGCAATAAACCAAGATATTGTTTGAACTTTCCATCTACTTTATAACCCCACTGGTGCAGGTCTTATAAGAAGGATGAATGGCCTTTTAAAGGAGTAAATAAAAATTGATAAGAGATCTTTATAACAATAAACTATGGAAATTTGATGGGGCCTTGGTATTGATAACTGTACTTATAAACCTTTTCTTTTAAAATTGAAACTTAGCCTAGTATTATAGGAGGCCTAAAAGTTACTTCCTGAGACCCTACATGTGGCTCAAATGTGGACTGTCTCTAAGACAAACTCAGCATATAAATGCATTACCATCTGCCCGGTGTGGGACATTACTACTAAACAGCAACCAGCAATACAATTGGATAAAGACCTTGAACAAAAGTTGAAAAGAGTAAAGACAAATTAGTTTATATAGCTGAGACTTCAAAGTGTGTTGGGTGGTCATTCCAGAGGTTACACTTATGCACGTTCAGCAGGATTTCATTGACTGCCAAAGTAAATATTGCCTTAAATAGTGGGGCTTCTGAGGGTTCTGGAGACATCCAGGCACTATAGGCAGGGCAGACAGCTCAGGGTTTGGTGCCCTGCAAGTGGACCCTACTTGGGAATTTATGCTCCCCAGTGTGATAGAGTTCAACTCAGTTGTGGTTTCCCTACACATGGCTCTTCTGCCCCTTCTATTTGAATGTATAATTAGCACTACAGTTGATAGGTGTATGCCCAAGAAAGTTGAATCTTTGGGCTGTATATGTGGCATCTGGGTCCTGAATCTCAACAGATTTGCACCACGTACTCTCCAATTCATTGGACTCACCCAGGACAAGTAACAAGGAGATGATGATACTCAATGACCATCCCAAGGAATAGAGAGAGTCTACAACTGCAAGTAAGATAACCCCATTCATCTGCCCCATGGTGTTCAAACCCACTCTCAATTAGAGAGGGAATGAGCATCACCATGCCAGAGTCCCCAGGATTGGGAAATGAACAATAGACTAGAGCAGACTTGCTGTTATTCTACTATAGTCTTATTGTGAGTCTAGGAATGGAAGAAATTTTACCATTGATGTGGAGTCAGTGGCCCCTGGAGTTACTGATAGGAGAGGGAGGGAATAACAGGTGTAATATGGGGGCATTTTTGGGGTTTGGGAATTGTCCTGAATGACATTGCAATGACAGATACAGGTCATTATATATCTTGTCATAACTTACAAAACTGTGCATGAGAGGGTGTAACCTATAATGTAAACTATAATACAAGCTTAATGGCAATGCTCCAAAATGTGTTCATCCATTGTAACAAATGTACCACATTAATGAAAGATGTTAATGTGGGGAAATGTGGGAGGGGTACAGGGTGGGGCATGTGGGCATTTATGTAATCTAAGTGTCTTTTAAAAAAAGTAAAATGTATATTAAATAAAAGAAACTATATCCAACCTTAACCTGTTTAAATTCAGCACTTCAGGCATAGCCCCTGATCCAAATGAAATTCAAATAGGAAGACTGGTGCAAGCATTGGAAATATGAGTTGAAGAGACAGTAGCCCTACAGCCAAAAAGTGGAAATAATCATAATCTGTTGTTGCCTATGCCTCCAACCATATAAACTGGGAATATAAGGTCACTTGCTTGGCCATGATACTGGCCTATGCAGCCTCACAGGTTGGGAATCTTAAACCCATAGGACATTGGAGTCACTGAAAACATTGTTATAAAACCACAGTTTATACAAAAATGCTGGTAAAAATCTTTATTAATAATCCAAGGTTTCTTATTCCCACTGGGGCTCTATGTGTATCAATGTGAACTCTTCTTAAGCCTAATCTAGTTTTTGATACCACTGAAGAAAACTCAAAAAATTTAGAAGGGGAAAATATATGGCATTAGAAGCCTCTTCCTAAAACTGCCCTACTTATTACTTTGTTATCAATTCTTGGAAATGTTCCTTATATGCTGTTAAACCAACATAATCTGTCCCTTGTTGTTTCCCATAAACATCCTGAAGATCAACTTAAACCAAAATGGGAAGGGCCCTACTCATATCACAACTGCTATGCTTTATCCAAAATCAATTGCAAACTTAACGGACTAACTTTTCTTCTCAGACTACACTCTTATTATAATTTCCTAAGAAATTAATGCTCATAGTGTCAGCAGGAGATAGTTATAGAAGATCTGAGCTTCCTCCTTTTCCCCTGTGATAAGAATATCACCAAAAACTAGAAGTGTTGTTGTCATGGGTGCGACGCAAAGGAAGAGTCAGACAAGTTGATGCATATGAAGCAGAGGGTTGCAGCTTACTCAGGCAAAACAGCCCTGAGATCACCGCGACCCTTTCTTTTATTCAGCTTACAACAATGCATAAATTCTTCCCCCCAACCTTGCTCTCCCACTATGAACACTGCCTTCTCTGGCAGTCTACCAAGGGGCATAAGTATAAACATTGTTTCTAGCCCTAAATGCCTTAGTCTATCTAATATCTAATATCTCAGCTTGGTGCGGGAGAGTGCTACCTGTTTGTGAGTTCCCAGACAATCTTTCTTGGGAATTCAGACAATAACATCTGTGTGGTCAGTTCATTTCGCCTTACCTCCTCCCACTGATATCTGCAGTATGCAGTGTCCTTGGAGACATTTACTAATGTGTCTCTGCCAGCAAGCATGCTTTTTGAATGCTTAACCCTTTATGCTCTGACTCTCAGCATTTTCTCCAACATAGAAGGAGGAAACTGTTGAATGTAGGATGACTGTTACCTGAAAGTAACTTGTTTCTTTCCCTGTTGCTAGGATACAAAGGAAAGAATTGTATGCAAATTAAGAAGAAATGAGATACAACCCTCTCTTGTCAAATTCCATTTCTTGTGGTTGAGAATATCCTGTTGAAGCCAAGAAGTATGAAAACCAGCTTCAATTAGTTGACTGAACCTGCACAGAGGAAGCCCCTTGCTGTTCTCACTGCAACTTACTTAATTAACATAGTATATTTCCCACTCTGGGAGGGAGTTATCTGACCCTGTTTTGATCATGCAAAGTATGTGCTAGCATGATTTCCTGAACATATTAATCATACAATTATATAACTAGCTATATATATATTCATTCATATGCATAAAAGCTAATGCATATTCTAAGCAAATGATAAGTGGTAACTTAGATATTTAAGCAGGAGTAAAACTGCAGCACAGGCAGTTGGGTCTGAGTTGCTTTACTCTATTTTTTTCTTTTTTCTTTTTTAAAGAAACTTAGATTACATAAATGTTACACAAAACATATAGGGGCTTCCTATATGCCCCACTGTCTAGCCATCCCACATTTTCCCACATTACCAACGTCCTTCATTAGTGTGATACATTTGTCACAATTAATGAGCACATCTTGGGGCATTGCCATTAAGCATGGATTATAGTTTACATTGTAATTTACACTCTCTCCCATGCATGTTTGCAAGTTATTACAAGATATACAATGAACTGTATCTGTCATTGCAAGGTCATTTAGGATAATACCCAAGTCCCAAAAATGCCCCCAAATTACACCTATTTTTCCCTTTCTCAGAACGACCAGTGACCACTTCCTCCACATCCATGATAAAAGTTCTTCCATTGCTGGATCACAAGTCTACAGTATAACAGTTGTAAGTCTACTCAAGTCCATTGTTCATTCCCCAATCCTGAGGATTCTGTCATAGTGATACCCACTCCATCTCTAAATGAAAGGGGGCTTAGATCCCATGGGGCAGATGGATGGGAGTATTTTGATTACAGTTGCAGACTTTCTCCATTCTTTGAAATGGTCTTTATCAGTCATTATCTCCTTGTTAGTTGTCCTGGGTGTGTCCAATGACCTGGAGAGTAGGTGCTGCAAATCTGTTGAGATTCAGGGCCCTGCTGGCAAAATGACAGTCCACAGATTTAAGGCTCTTTGACATAAAACTGCCAACTCTAGTACTAATTATAGGTTCAAAAAGAGGGTCAGCAGAGTCATGTGCAGGGAAAACACAACTGAGTCCAACTGTATCACGCTTGGGAACATAAACTTCAAAGGAGGGCCCACTGGCAGGGTGCTAAACTGCTGAGCTATTTCCCCTGCCTGTAGTGTCTGGATGTCTCCAGAGCTCTCAGGGGCCCCATTCTTTGCAGTAATATTTACATTGGCAGTCAATGAGTTCCTGCTAAGATGTGCATAAGCATAAACTCTGAAATGACTTTGACTCACTTTGAAGTCTCTTAGTTATATAAACTCATTTGTCTTTACACTTTCCACCTTTTGGTAAAAGTCTTTTTCCAGTTGCATTGCTAATTGGTGCTTGATAATAATCCCTTGGTGCCAAGGAGGCTCATCCCCTGGAGTCATGTCCCATGCGGGGGGGAAGGTAATGCATTTATATGCTGAGTTCCGTTTAGAGAGAGGACACATTTGAGCAATAAGGAAGCTCTCAGGAGGTAATGCTTAGGCACCCTATAATACTATGCTATGTTTCAATCTCAAAAGTAAAGCCTCACAGCATGCTTAGTGGCAAAGCCCCAGGATGTGTGCATCCATTGTAGGTGATGTGCCACACTAATGAAAGATGTTTATGTGGGAGGTTGTGGGAGGTGTGGGAGGCAGGGAACATGGGAATCCCTATAATTTTTGTGTAACAATTATTTAATCTAAGCATCTTTTAAAATATTAAAAATAAAAATAGAATAAAAATAAAAAATGTAAAAATAAATAAATAAATAAATAAAATACAAAAAAAACACACAAAAAAAACAAATAAAGGCTCATAAGTACAATTATCACAATCAAGGTCTTATCAATGGTACATTCTCCTTCACTAGTCACTGCTCCTGTATTCAGGGTTTTCATGCTGTCCCATTAGAGAATTTCACAGAGCTCTCCAGGATGGGAGTTTGATACTCCTTTGGTTATTGTGTGTATTTCCACCCACTGTGACAATGCCTCATAAACACTTGAATACATTCATATGCCTTACAGGTGTGCTTCAGGTGAATCTCCTCCCATGCATCCCCATCTCTGACACCCTGCAGCAGTGATCCTCCCCTGCCACAGTTTAACATTCCTGAGACCCGAAACTTCTTCAAAACTGAAGTCACAAATAATTGAATCAAGTTAATAGGAAAATGATATAATAATGGTGGTTTTAAAAATAATGAAAAAATGCAAAATTTTTTTTAAAGTTTGAAAGAATAAATACTTAAAAATATAAAATAAAAATTTTTTCCCATTATGTCTTTCATCAGTGTAAGATCTGTTGTCTTGCATGTACAGTGACATTTGCTTCCATTTATTAACACAGTGTCTTATTTTTTTCATTTTGTCTTCAAAGAAGCTTTAGGTTACAGAAAAGTCAAGTACAGAATATAGGTGATTCTCATATACCTAATGTGCTCTCCCTTTCCCCCTTTCCACTATTTATAATATTGCACATGTCAATGCTACATTTGTTACAATTGATGTAGAAATATTGAAACATTGCTACTCACCATGGTCAATGATTTACATTATGGTTTACATTTTGTACTGTACACTTTTATATATTTTGATGAAGTTTGATGTGGTCTGTAACAATCCACCCAGGATCATGTAGAACAATCCCATCACCCTAAAAATGTTCTGTGTTCCATCTATTCTATTCCTCCCTCCCTTTCCCCTTGGGACCCACGGTAACCACCAAGATTACCTCATTGAAGGACTAAGTTCATAGATATATGTAGCAATGTTGAGGGCTTAACATACAGGCCTTACATGCCCTGTTAGGCACTGCCTATGTTCTCAAGAGACTCCCACCCCTCTACTTGAGATCATAGCAGGACATCCCAGGATGGGAGTCCAACAACTTCCTGCTCATTATGTGATTCTCCAATGTCTGATAAAGCAAACTATAAAAATATGAACAAGAAACAATTCCTAGAAGCCTGCCCAAGGTACAACCTGTCCTGTGTACCTCCCATATCTAACAACTTAACCAGAAACGCTCGCCTGCCATATTTGCAAAAAAACATTTCCAATGTTGTGGTTTCAACCACATACCCACAAATCACCAGAGTTCACCTGCTCTGTCCCCCAAACCTTGCCCCATTTTCATAGACAGTCTAACCCACCCTCCCCACCCTACCCTCCTCACAGACCAGCAGTGCCAACCCAATACCATCACTGCAACACTGTTATGCCCATACACTGCACAACTACACCCTTCCACCTTACCATAGATTCTGCCCCTATGGTCATTGACTCACATCCTTCTTCTCCTTTTCTGTCTCCTTTAAAATTGTCTTCCAGACTCTAGCTCTTTGAGCCTTCTCAATTTGCTTAATTCACATCAGTGAGGTCATATAATATTTGTCCTTCAGTGCCTGGCTTGCTTCAATCAACATAGTGTCTTCAAGGTTCTTCCATGTTATCCTGTGTGATAATACTGCATTCTTTCTAACAGCTGAGTAATATTCCATTGTATGTGTTTACCACAACTTGTTTATCCATTTATATCTTGATGGACATTTGGGTTGTTTCCAACTTTTGGCAATAGTGAATAATGCTGCAATGAACATTGGTGTGCATATATTTGTTCATATGCATGCTTTCAATTCTTCTGGGTATATAGCCAGCAGTGGGATTGCTGGTTCATATCGCAGTTCTATGGTAAGCTGCCTGAGGAACTGCCAAACTGACCTCCACAATGACAGCACCATTCTACATTCCCAACAGCAGTGGATAATCTTTTCCATTCCTCTACATCCTCTCCAATGATTATAGTCCTCTGTTTTTTAATAGCCACCAGTCTAATGAGTGTACGATGATATCTCACTATAGTTTTGATTTGCATTTCCCTAATAGCTAGTAATGTTGAGCATCTTTTCATGTGTTTTTTAACCATTTGTATTTCCATTTCCTAAAGTGTATATTCAAATCACTTGGCCAATTTTAAACAGATTATCTTTTTTTTTTTTTTGAGATGTAGGATTTATTTATATATGCT
>JAQZBX010024036.1:0-30585 GCA_029593785.1 Cabassous unicinctus
GGTGGGAAGAATGTCAAGGAAAATATGCCCTCTTTTGCCTACAGCATTTGCTAATGCCTCCTCAGCTTAAAGGTGTTCTCAATAGCATCATTTGGTTGTAGTAGAATAAATTCAAAGTGTTAGCTTAAAATCATTTCTCAAAAATCTGTACTCATGAAATTAAGAAATACTAATTTTGAAATGTATTATATGTATATTGGCCATTGATTGTTGTAGCTTATTTAAAATTCTAACTTCAGAAGCAAAAAAATTATCAAAGGTAGAATAGATGAGATTTAATTTTCTTTCAGTTTATGAAATTAATATATATCTTAATGTCTCTTGGCTGTTGAAGTGTTTGCATGAAATGTCTTTGAAGATTTATTAGGTCTTTATATTATGCACAAGCAAACGATTTTGGTGCCCTCAATTTTTTGTCTGTTGAGGAAGTAAACTTACATACACTGTTCACTCCGTTCACTTACAGACATTTAGACAATTAAAGGAGGGATTTGTAAAGCCCAAAACAAAATTAGATTTTTTTTTGGTGGGGAGGAGTTGAAATGAATGTATTTTTTATCCTCCCATTTAAAATTATAGGAACCAATATTTGGTATATATTTTCCCTCAGGCATAACCTGGATACTTTAGCTGTACAAAATCCCAGCTCTTCTGGGTGACATGATTCGTTGTCAGTGCTATGGTTCTATTGTGTATTTCTTGTAAAAAGTAATAATACTTTAATAATAGCTAGTGTTTGTCAAGCAAAAATTCTATACTAGGTTCTATAATAAGTGCAACTCATGCATTATCTCAATTAATTCTCTCAAAAAGCTCTATGAGGTAGGTGTTAATATTATCCCCATTTTCCAGATGAGAAAATTGAAGTGCTGAGTGGTTAATTCACTTGCCAAAATTCACGTTAACTAGTAGTTGGTAGTTTGGGAATTCATATTTAAGCATGTCTGATTCTGAGCCTACGTTCTTAATTACCTTGTCATATATCCCCCAAATATGCATTCAGTGACTCCCAAATCAGTGCATCTCATATATTTTTGACTGTGCCTCATATAGGCTGGCCATAAATTGTGGGGGTCTAACCATTAGACCCACTTTCCTATTGTAAAAGGCCTTGATAATAAAGAATTGGAGAGAAAGAAAAATAAAAAAGTAGCAATTTATTTGCTACTATTATAGAAACATTTAATTTATAAGAAAGGAATTTAGTCTATACACATAATTTTATATTATATGACAGTATCCTATAAATATAGGATGTAACAGTAATTTTTATCACATTTACCTTAATAATGTTCTAATTAAATAACCCAAATTCATAGGCAGCATATCACCTACCCATGAAATATCTCCCACCACAAAAGCAAAATTGTGGGGATTTTGTACATATCTGCTTCAGCAATGACTATGTGCTACTCTTCCTAGAATAAGTTCTTGGAATATATTTATGAATAAAAAGGACAAACATTACTGCTCTTTTAGTGCTTACATTTGAGTGGAAGATTCAGATAATACAGAATAGATAAAATAAATAAATCATATGACACGCTAGTGGGGGATACTTGCTTTGTAAAAAGAAATTTCAGAGCCGAGTAACTGTGGTTGGGAGTACCAGGGTAGGAGATGGGCTACAACTTTAACTATAGGGAGATCAGGGCAGGCCTCACTGAGTAGGTGATATTTTAGAAAAGACATCAAGGAGGAAATTTTCCCAAGTGGATATCTTGGAGAAGAGAATTCCAGGGAGAGGGGACAGCCAATGTAGGATGGAGTTGCCATCATCAATTGAGAATGGAGAGGACTGAGTGGGAAATAGATCTTGGGGAAAGAGCTGGAGGCCTTTTCTGGTCGTGTTAAGTTTGAGATATCTGTTAGATATCTGTGTGGAAACACTAAGTAGACAGTTGCTATAAGATTTTGGTGTTCAGAAGAGAGAAGTCTGGGCTAGAGTTATAGATCTGAAGTTTCAGTATATAAACAGATGGCATTTATTTATTTATTTATTTATTTATTTATTTAAAAGATTTATTTATTTATTTATCCCCCCCTTGCTGCTTGTGCTTGCTGTGTCCATTCGCTGTGTGTCTTCTCCGTGTCTGCTTATCTTCCCCTTGCTGTGAGGTCCTGCTGCATCAGCCCACCGCGCCGCGCCGGCCGGCCTGCCCTCACAAGGAGGCCCCTGGAAGCGAACCCGGGTAAACTGGGGCTCTATAGACTGAGCCACTCCCGCTTCCCAACAGATGGCATTTTAAATTATGAGAATGGATGATCTCACCAAGGAAGTGCATGTGATTTTAGAAGGACCAGGGGCTGTGCCTTGTGGCCCCCTAGTATTACTAGGTCTATAGAACAGGAGAACCACCAAGGCAACCAAGAAGCAATGGCCAGTGATGTTCTTTCCAAGAGAGACTGGAATTCTAGAAGCTAGGAAGACAAGTGTGTTGATCAAATAAGGTATAACTGAAACTTGACCATTGGATTTAACAATTTAGGAATTTCAAGTACCTGTTATGATTATGCTTTGCAGGAGTTTTGTGATGTTGCATGTCAGACAGCTAGCTTATTAGAATAATGAACGAGAGTCCTTAGTAAACTTTAGTAAAGCATTAATTTTAGTTTATAAATGCCGCATTTTAATTCTGTTCCATTGCTCATGGACAGACAGTGTTGCACAGAGCTCTGTAATCAGAATGCCCAGGCTCAGATTCTGTTTCCATTGCTTATTCACTAGGTGATCTTGAACAACGTATTCAAACTTTTTGTGCCTCTATTTTCCCATCTGTAAATAGGGATGATAAAGTACCTATCTCTTAGGTTTAGTGTGAGGAATAAATGAGCTAATATATGTAAAGTATTTATTAGAATGCTTGGAAAATAATAAATAAATGCTAGCTATTATTATGTCTATTATTAAAAGATTGTACAAATATGATGAAGTAATCAAGTCAATGGTCTTTATTTTAGGTGCATCACTCACTCTAGGGACGAAAGAACTCGCAGTTTTAGATCATTTGCTGACCTCTCAGGACAACCCTTTTGGCTCTCTTATGGTCCATAGACCACACACTGCGAGTGCCCTTGGTTCAGGGAATAAACTGGGGGCCGTGGCAGAGTTCACTCTTGTTCAGGGTTTGAAATGGGGGAAAAAGAAGGTGAAATGGTTATCTTAAAACTGACCCAATTTTTTTTGCATTCCCCTCCCATACTCTTGACTTTTGGGAAAGATTGAGAAAAGCAAAAAGAAGAGGTTGGTAAAAGCCAATGAGGGCAAAGGAAATGCAGAACCATTTTAGAGACCTTGGTCTCTATTTACTTGTGGGAGTAAAAAAATTTAAAGCATAATTTTTGGTTTGACTCCTTTATTGCCAAAGAATAAAGGGAAACAAAAGGGAGTGATAATGAATTGAAGAGAAATATTTTTCTCTTTAAAAAAATTACACGTTGGCATGCCTGGAAGTTTGGGATCAGGCACTTTACCTTTGAATGGTATCAACATGGAACTAATGTAAATCTTGGGGACCTTTAACTTTTGGGTCAATATTTGTTTCTCCTCCTAATCTCCATCCAGAAACAGTGCACCCAAATGGGGCCTGAAGTCAAAATCACAAAGAGCTGCCGTTGTTCACAAAAGTCAGTCTTTTTGTGTGTGTGTCTTTGAAGGCAAATAATGGGAAAGATGTTAGAGAGCAGAAGATTCATCTCTTTGAACTTTTGTGCTCCCAACTGGCATAATGGTTCATATACTCAATAAATGTTAAATGGAAAAATTAATGTGGAAAAATAAATTACAGGCACATTAGATATGAGGTGATTGAGCTGCAGCCCATTGATGGCCAAGTTTTGATTAAGCAGGTCTAGCTTATTAAGATTTTTTTTATGTGTGAGGTAGGCCTGGATATCCCAGACCACACAAACCAGGTGTGCAGATTTTCCTATAACTCAACCTAATTTCTACTTTGAATTCTTCTTTTGTCTGATGGCAGAACAATAACAATCTTAATAAATTCTGAAAAACTTAAATGTGGAAAATGTTCTTATGCCCCAAGTCCATCATAGTTGCCTCACTTCTGATTTAAGCCTTAGCTGTGTGCACAGTTCCCTGTGGGCTTGGATTTACTTCCCACTGTCACCCTGCACTCTTAGGTCTATGCACTGAGCCTTTGGTTTTTGCCTGGAAGGTTCTGCTGAACCCATGAGCATTGACAGATACTCACTTGCCTTGTAGTGCACGGACAGCTTGGAAGTGCAGAATTGACACCTGTGAGGGCTTGGCCAGTGGGAGATGGGAGCCAGTGGGTAAATGTTGCATCCTCTCAGCCTTCAGGTGGGCTCAGGGCATCCCAATGGACTTGCGCTCCCCTTGTCCACAGTGGCTACCTCAATAACACACCCTTATATTGTCTTTTCCTCTTTGGCTATTTCACTCTCCCCAGTCTCTCAATTCTGCTCTCTGGGATCACTTCCCCAATAAACGACCTGCACACCAATCCTATTTCAGGCTCTCCTTTTTGAGAAACCCAAAGATGCATTGTCATTTTAGATGTAACCTCAGCCAATCCAGGCATTTCTTTTTTCCCGTCCTCCCTAGAGAAGCAGCTAAGATTTCAGGGAGCTTACAGAGTGTCATGTTTTAGAGGAAGGAATCTGGAAGTCTTTTGGCATCTGGTTTTTGCTGGCATCTGCTGCAGTGGTCCACATTGCTTTCAGCCAACACCACCCTTCCACCCTGGCTTCTGCTGAAATGTCTGCATTCCCATTGAACTCTGGCTGCCATTCTTGAACTCTATCCTTCTCATCGTGACCTTGAGCCTTTTCTCATGCAGCTCTCTAGTGATCTTGGGAATTTTTAGATGTTTCCCAAGATCACCCTCCCTGACATCATTTTTGTTCTACTTGTTAAGACTCCAAGCTAGTGAGATGTGGGGGAAATCAAAGAGCCTGCTTGCTTTCAAGGCTCTGCCAGGGACTTGAACACAGATCCTTTCTGCCCTTTTGCCTCAAAACTAATCTGGGGGGTTTAATCATCATTCTTCCCTACACTGGATTTTAGGTGGGAAGGAGAAGATAATAGGGCCAGACGATTATCTCATGCCCTTACTTCCCTTCTGCCTCTGCCTCTTTTTGCCTTGCCTTCGACCCTCAAATGCATTGTAGCAGACGCTGTGGACGCCCTGCCCCCTAGTTCCTCCTTCCTGGCCACTGCCAGTTCCCCACCTAAAGTACCCACAGCTGTCTCTTCTGCTTGAGGACTTTTTTCTGTCACCGTGGGAGCATGCTCAGCTGTGTGGCACAACCCAGAATTACAGGGGTATTGCCATCCCCGTGGACAGCTGTTGGCCAGCAGGTGATGAGATCCGGATGCTGAAGGATGTTTTGCAGTTCTTCAGAGTGTCCCCAGTAAGATTTAGCCCCAGTTCCCACAACGGTAACCAGTTCATTAGCACAACAGTTTTTGGCTTTCCTCCCTCCCTGTCTGACTTCTCCACTTGTGCTTCTCCCAGATAAGCTGTTTATACCCAAGTCTGTGTCTCAGGGACAAAAATGATCTCTTCTAGGAATGGGAAAACGTCTCTTGGCATGCATTCTTTGAAGCCTTCCTGTGATAGCTAGACTATAGTTTTAAGCATTAAAAGCCAAGGATTTCCCATTTTTCTTCTCTTTGCTTTCTTGGCAATACAGATGGATCCAAATGGGTAAGGGCTACAGGTTGAAAGGAAGTGAGGAAGACCAAAACAAACATTCCTGTCACTACATGTGTCTGTCAGCTGGGACCACCTTCCCACATCAAGAAGGACAGGGCTGGTTAAGAGGTTGCGGAAGTCCCCTTCCACCCAGAACTGCTTCTCCTGGCATTGCAGCCAAATGTCCTGGGGTTTTTAGCCCATCTGTCATGCATTGCCATGAGGAGCTATTCTCAGGTTATAGCCACCCATGCAAATAGGCCAACAGCAGGTATTCCTGAGGTGTATAAAGACGGTTTCCCTGGGCAGCTGCTGCTGAATACAGATGTGGGCACTCAAGCAGCCAACAAGCTGCGGAAAGCAGGCGCCAGGCTTAACCATTCAGGGAAGATGGATTCTATTGTCAGCTGGGTTTATGATTGGGGAACATGCGTCACTGATCTGCTTTTTGATTAAGTTAAAGAAAAGTGCTAAGGATGTTTTCTTGCTGAATGGATAGGGTTTTCTGGTAAACAATAAACATCACACTGGAGGAATCAGCCTTTTCTATGAAAAGTGTACACTTTAGAGGCATTAGCATGTTCCAAGGTCATTTTACAACTATTTCAAATAACCAGCTCAGTGGGAAAAAAAGCCAGTACAAATTGCAATGAAAGTGAGGTAATTTAACCTAGACACATGTCATTCCTTTAAGAAAATATTAATTTTTCTCATGTGGAACAGATGAATAAAGAAGCTCGTGTGTGTGTGTGTGTGTGTGTGTGTGTGTGTGTGTTTGGTTGAGTTCTCCTGGAAGCAGACCCTGAGATAAGGATTTGAATGCACACAGTTTATTTGGGAAGCACAAATAGAGAGTGGGGAAGTGAGGCAGGGAAGGGCAGGAAGACGACCGGGGTTCAGTTCAGCTGGGTAATTCTGGGTGTCAAACACACCTTAAAGGTATCTCCCCCGTCCCCACCCTCAGTCTCGAGGTGAGAAAGTTGGGTGGGGGTATTAATTCTCCAGCTCTTTTCAGTTATTTGCTGAAAGCTGCTCCCTAGGGCACTGTGGTGGCCGTGGCCATGTGCCACCCAGGCTAGTCTTCAGGGAAGGATTTGTTGCTCCATGGGAATGCCGTGAGTGGGCAGCCTCCAACTGTCAGCCCCTTCGGTAATTGCCTCAGCCACAGAGAGCCTCGTTGCTTGAGGAGGTCAGGCCCTTCCCTGATAGCCCACCTCCAATAACTGATTGAAATGGAGACATAAAGTCCTGGCCTTTTCCATCCAACTTGAAACAATGAGAATTTAGCTCCAGAATGCCTCGTAGGGTTGGCCAAGGAGGTTGTTGGGCCTGGATCACAGCTAGACTTCTCTTTCTACCCCGTCCTATTTCTTTCCCCTCTTTTGCACAGATGTTGATCTCAGGAGAACTCCTTAATAAATTCCATGCACATGAAATTTATGACAGTCTGCTTCCTGGAGAACCCAACTTGGGAAGGCATTAATTCCCTGGCACTTGTGGGCAGCCCCTCAAGTGGAGTCCCAGGCGTTTTCAGTAGGAGGTTATCGGCATATACTGAGGAAGTATGCTGAGGGCAGGACTCATTCTGTCTGCTATAGTGCTGGTAGCTTGGTAGTAATTTCTTTGTTTGGGTTGATCAGGGAAGGTGAGATCAAATGAGAGCAAAGGGAACCAACAGATGTAATGAAAGTCTGGACAGCTAGGAGAGGGGACCACTGAGGCATGAATTGGTGTCCACTATAAGGGTGGTGGCTTCATAGCCCCAGGAGATTAGTGGGAGGGCAGGTGGGCAAGCAGATGGATACATGGGGGTTAGAGAGAATGGGAATTAGAGGAAGAAATGACACTAGTTCAGAACAGTCAAAAGGAGACGATGGAGACAATAGAACCGGTAATACCTAAACTACACTTGAGGAAGTGAAAATGACAGCAGGAAGGAATAAAGTCATGGAGTCTGAAAATGAAGTCAACTACTTCTCCGCAACACCTGCCCCTCCTCCAGGGTTTCTCTCTGTGAGCAGCACCACCATGCCCTGGCTGCTCAAGATGGGCACTGGGCTTTATTCTGAGTCGGGAATTGGAGAGGCCAAGAGCACAGGCTCTGGACTCGATTGTCTAGATTTGGATCCCAGCTCCCCTCTTCACTAAGCAGCATGACCTTGGATAAACTACGTAGTCCTGAACTTCAGTTTCTTCACCTGAAGAATGGGGGTGACAAGATAACTACCTGGCAGGGTTGTAATGAGGATTCAATGAATTCATGTCTGTGAAGTCCTTACAAAGAATAGAGTCTGGCACATAGTGGGCACTCCGTGTCAGCTGCTGTTATTGTTGTTACTATTACTTCTCTCCCTCACTTGGCAAATCCTGCCAATCCTGTCTTCTAAGTGCCATGAGAACTGTCTAGTCCTCTCGGTCCCTGTGGCCACCACTCTAATGTAAGCCTCTATCGCTTTTCTTTCAGTTGGTTCCCCACAGTGGATTTCTGGCCGACCTCATTCTAGGCATGCCGCTTCCCCATCTTCTCTCTGCAATTTGTTTAAATGTGTATTTGATTATGACAGTCCCTTTGCTTGCGAAGTCTTCAATGGCTCCCACTGTCCCTGGAATAAAGTCCAAACTTTTCCATGTCTCCCAAGGCCCTGCTGAACCCGGTGCGTTTCTGCTCTTTTGCACACACGGTTCCACTCTCCAGTCACGCTGCATTCGGTTTCAGCTCCATCCTTTCTCCAGCCTCGCACTTCTGCACACACTGCTCCTCCTTTGAAATATTTCTTGTGCCTTTCTTTCATGCTCCCTGCCTCTGTCTGCAGCCCACAGCAGGGCCCTGTTGCTTTGTACCTGGAATATCAAATAACCACTGAGTTTCAGAATCCAGAGGGTCCTATGAGCTTCTCTGTTCTGGCCCTCTTGTTTCACGAATGAAGAAATCAAGACCCAGAGGAGTTAACTGACGTGTTTCAGATCACAGCATTAGCGACACCGCTGTGAGCAGGACTCCCACCCTTGATTTCCGGGGCATGATTCTTTCCACCCCCTTGCCTCAAGACTACCCTTGCAGATATCATTCTCTTCCATCTCAGTCATTTCCCAGTCATCTTTCTTAAGCACCATTTCAAGGAGGTCACTCCTCTGCTCAAGAAGTCACTATGGCTCCCTACTGCTTCTCACATCAAGTCTTAGACTATGACTTGTTTCTGGGCTGCTCTGCAGTCTGCCTCTGTTCAGCCCCTCATTTCCTAACAGGCATTCACTTATAGGAGCCAGACAAGGCATTTCTGCATCAGTGTTTTGTTTTATTGAATCTAAGATGCCTTCAATTGTAAAACGGACTGTTATTTTAATATACCACCCAAGAAAGAAAAAAAAAATGATGCCAGTTAAACTACTCCCATTGACTAAAAGATGGGTTCAATTACAGAGATGTTAAAATGTAAAATTACGTTAAGTCTTAGAATCAATACAATATGATATTTAAAAAAAAACGGTTGCTTGGCTCAAATTCCACTTACTCCTTGAAGCTTTCCTTGACTAATCTTGGCCATATTTCCTGAATTCCTGCAGAACTTAGTCCTTTCTCCATTTTGTGGCATTGCTAGTTTCCTTCCCTTGCCTTCCTCGTTGCACAGGTGTATGAGGCATGCCTGCTGTGTGCCTGGCACTGGGCATGCAGTGATGACGAAACATCTAGTTCCTGCCCTCATGGTCTTTTGTAAGGAAGTAATAAAATACACAAGGAAGTAATCACAAACCACAAAACAGGAAGGAAACGATGCCAAGAATAGAGGATAAAGGAAGGTGGTGGAGAGAGATCTACTTAGGTAGAATTTCTTCCACCTGAACTTCACCCTTCCTCCATATGTCTACCTTTTACTTCTTCAGAACCCAGCTCAAATGCTGCTTCTTCCCCCAAATACTTGACTCATCTTCTTGCACTTTTCTGCTTCACAGCCTGAGGCGATCATCCCCTCCTCTGGCCTGTATCCCAGCTTTTCCTTTGAGAGAGGCAACATGGCATGCTGTGGACCACGTGGACTCCTAGAATCAGCCTCCCTGGGTTCAAATCCCAGCTCTGTCACTATTGGCTGCGTGGTTTTAGGTAAGCTACATCATCTCTCCGTGCCTCAGTTTCCCTATCTTTAAAGTCCCGACCTCATGGTATTACCATGTGATTAAATGGGTTAAAAAATAGCAAGTGTTTAGAACAATGCTGATGGCATACAGGCAGCATTATAAAATTATAGCTACCCTGATTGTACTTGCTTTTATCCATGTTTGTCTCTCCTTTTGGACTCTAAGCTGGGCGTGGCTTAGAACAAGGGTTTGGGTGTCAGGATAGAAGGAAAGCAAATCCTGAATGAACAACCTCTCCAGATGCCACGAGCAGCAATGCATTACTTACCCTTTCTGAACCTCAGTTTCTTTTAAATAACAGCAATAATCCCTATATTTTGGACTTGTTAAGAGGAGGCAAGAAGATCAATAAGCAAAATACCCGCTACATAGCCAGCACTCACTGGAGATTGCCGTCGTCCTTAACCTAGGGTGGAATTCCCGTTTTATTACCCCTTGTTACCTCATTTGTCACAGTTAAATGTTTGATAACAATTCATTGCATGAAAGAATGAATGAGCGAGCAAATGGCAGTGTCTGCTAGCGACTTGGACGTAGGGACTGGTAAAAAGTATCATATTCAATTTCTGCTTCTGCTTCTTTATTTTCTGGGGACAAATGATGAAGTGTGTAGGTTTCCCTGGAGATGGAATCTGGTCCCTGCGCCTCTCCCCAAGCCCCTTTCAGGTTCCCCAGACCAGCACGAGCTCCAGTGTGCTGATGTCCCTCCACAAACACAGAGGCTCCAGGGCACGCTGTCTTCTCTTTCTATCCTGTTACTGAAATCAAAAGGGTGGTGGCTAGGGGCACGGGAAACTGGAATTCTTTTCTTATAATATTTGATTTGAAATTTCTACTGGAGAATGCAATCAAGACCCAGCAAAATATCTGTTTCCACCTTTGTTTTTCAAGCTGGAACTTCTGCAGTTGAAAGCCACATGAATCCCAGGGAGCACATATTCCCTAATTATGATCCTTATACATTTTTACTCTCAGAAAAGCATTTATCTGCAGCCCTGACAATGCTCAAAATCCCTGTCAGCATATGCAACGTTTGATTCACAGATTCTGTCAGCTCTTTTGTGTCACCTTTGGCACGCTACTTTGTAACTACCCATTAAATCCGGCGTCTGGCTTTCTTGCTTTTTGTTAAGTACTAATTTATTTTGGACAATTTTCAGGGCTAATCAACCAAAAGCCATATCCGTATGGCTCTGGGAAAACATTTCTCTTCTCACCTCGCCCACGGTATACCATTTAGAATAAAACGCTTCATTACACTGGATCTGTGATAGACACGTGTCACAAGATATTCCATCTTGCAACACTCCCAGGAGTGTTGAGTAAAAGCAAACTGAAGCTTAAATAAAAATGGGTCAGTTCTGAAAATAAGTAAAATTCAAATGTATGTCATACAGTTCCTTATATGACAATGTTATTTTCTCCCTGTTGTCCTTCTCTTTGATAACAAAAATTATCGGATGATTTAGAACGTCACGGAAAAGTGGAACAAGAATGTATTACACTAAATATTTGACTACTCCTGCTTCTTGTCCTCCCATTCTCCTCATCTCCTCCTATGATTTAACCAATTCCCAAGTTCTCTTTATCTCCTAAATGTCTCTGAAGTTGACCTATTTCTCTCCATTTTCGCAAGCTCCACCTGAGGCCAGGCCACCATCTTCTAACGGGGTTACTGTAATAGGAGTCTCGTTACCGTTAGGCTCCTCATTCCACGACCCAGACTCCCCAGCCCAACAGAGTGAAAGCTCTGCATGTTAGATTGACTGCTTTTATGGCCCCAATTCATCTCCTTTCCCTGTACCCACGTCTTTACCATGTAACTGCAATTCTTCTCACTAGTAAGAAGAATCTATTTTATGGGCTAGACTTGTGACTTGCATTGGACAATACTACAGCATGGATCAACCTCAAAACATGCAAAGTGAAAGAAGCCAGCTCCAAAAGACCACAATTTCATTCATAGGAAATTTCCAGAAAAGGCAAATATTTGAGGCAGAAAATCTATTAGAAGTTACCTGGGGTTGGAGGTGGGAATGGAGAGTGACTGCCTCAAAGGCAGGAGAAATAATTTTGGGGTATGGAAATGGTCTAAAATTGGATTGTGGTGATGGCTGCACCACTCTGCAAATTTGTATTGAATTGTTTATCTAAAAGGGTGAATTTTAGGGTATGTTAGCTTTACTCAGCAAAGCTGCCAAAAACAATAAGAAAAATGAAAACCAGTTAAATCATTTTATCAGCTTTTAGTAGGAGAATATAAGAAAGTAGGCTATGATTGAAACAACTGTACAAAAAAAAAACAAACCAAACCTCTCACCAGGAGAAAACATTTGTCCTTTCACCCTTTTGCCTTCTTCCTCCTTCCTTCCTTGAATGCAGGCTTCATGGCTGGAGGTGCTGCAGCCTTCTTGCGCTCATGAGGGTGAGAACTACAGACCAAGGATGGTTGTGGTAGGCTGAATGATGTACCCCCATTTAGACACATTCTTAATCTTATGCCACGTACTTGTGGGTGTGACCTCACTATAAATAGGCTTTTTGTTATTTTTAGTTAAATTGTGGTGAATTGAACCAGGATGGGTATTCATCTGGATAAATGGAGTCCTGTATAAACAGAAGCAGTTCACACATGGTCAGACGAAGCTACGGGGAGGAGCCATGAGTGGGAACCCGCATGTCAACAGTACTATGAAGAGTAAGAAGACGTTGCCGTGTGATGTGAAGCAGAGATACAAGCCAAGGAGCTCCAAAGATCACTGGTCGCCAGCATCAGAATGTTACAGTCTTTAGGGAGATGTTTGTCTTGCGAACATCTCTATTTTGAACTTCTCTAGCCTCAAAACTATGAGCCAATAAATACCTGTTGTTCAAGCCAACCCATTGTGTGATATGTGCCATAGCAGCCTGGAAAACTAAGACAGTGGTGGAGCAGGAGGACGGAAGGGGCTTGGGTCTTTGATGACATCTTCAAGTTACACATCACCCCAAGAATTGCCTCCCTCCAGACTTCTTTTATTTTTTGTCCTTACTTATTTTATTTTATTATTTTATTTTTAAATATTTGTAAAGCACTTTATTTTAAAATATATATATATATATATTCAATTTTTTTAAAGATACTTAGATTACATAAATGTTACATAAAAAATATAGGGGTTCCCATATGCCCCGCTCCCCATACCTCCCACATTTTCCTGCATAAAAAACATCCTTCATTAGTGTGGTACATTCACTGCAATTGATAAATGCATTTTGGGGCACTGCCACTGAGCATGGATTATAGTTTACATTGTAGTTTACACTCTCTCCCACCCAATTCTGTAGATTATCTTCCAGACTTCTTTATATGTGAGAATGAGAAAGTCTCTAAGTTAGTATTGGTTGGATTTCTGTCAATTATAGAAGATAATATAACTGTTATACCTTCTTTCATTGGCTTTGAAATATTTAAAGGCAACGGACTGGGTGTGTTTGTTACCTGGCCCCATTTGAGCACCCTTCATTCTTGGGGGGTCTGAAGCAGGTGGGAAGGTCACACCTAAAGGGAGTGCAGAGTATAGGACACGTGAGCTAATTATATATCATCCTATCTCACTGGGAGTCTGGTTCCCACTCTTGTTTTTTGTGTCTTGTTTTATTAGAACTATTGGAAAGACCCAACCTGGCAACTAGCATTGACAAGATTTTCTGTCTGCACTCCCAAATGGCCTGTACCCTTCCTAATTATCCTCAGTGGTAAATCTAGATTAGTTTTGCTATGCCTCTATTCAAACTTGGTCTTTTCTGGATCATCTCCTTCCGAACCTGCATTTTTGTTTATTCCAGAAAGCCCATGAGCCCCTCAATTTGTCCCTCCTCTTAGTCCCAGCATGCCATGCAGCTGGTGCAGCTGGGAAATCAACACCATCCCCCTGCTGAGGGATAATTACAGCAATTAGAGCCTAGAGTAGCATTTCAAAGGAGCGGTATTTCCACATCATCATTAAAACTGGTTTAATTTGACGTGTGATTTGAGTGGTAAACATTTTCCCCAACATTGTGAATTTCAAAACATTCTACTATCAGTGCTGCAGAAAGCTGAAAAAATGTATGGTGCATCATGATATAGCTCAGGTTTGCTATATAAAACGTTTTAGGATGGTTCAACTGTCTTTGGAATGAGATTTGCAATTTGAGCAGAGCAATAAGAAATCCTCCAATCCTTGTAAGAAGGCAGTGGGATAAAGACTTTGAAAGAAAAATAGGAACACCAAAACGATAGTAATTTCTCTCAAATGACTTAAAGACAAGCAAGCTTATAGAGAAGTCTTTGTTTCCAATAAAATTCAATCCACCAAAGGTTGAATTTTCTTGCATTATATGTAAAACATTCACGGACTAACTTTCCCTTCAACTGACCTCTTACTCCTCTCCATGTTCACAAACTTAATGAAAAAGTTACTTAGCTATTGGAATTGGAGTCACTGTACACGTTCATAGCCTCCAGATAATTATGGTCCCAAAGTGCTAATGAGTTTCTCCAAACATCAAATTTATGAACCATGATAATGGGAAAAAGAGACCTAAGTAAAAATTTTTTCATATCGATTGTATACCAACCCGATCAACAGAAACCCTAGTAAAAGGAATTTCATTTAGGTGAAGAAGGGGATTTTCTTTTAAATAGCTTCCTATGTTTCTATAACTCATTAGGGTGCGTGATAAGCTGGAATCCATTTTCTTTCCCATTACTTGTTGAGCGTGTTAGCAAGGCACTAATAAGATATCAGAATTTCAGTGTTTGGAAAATTGGCCATATTATTTGATATTGTCTGAAAATGTAGCTATGTATTTTTCTTGCTTTATTTGGTCTAATTTTTAGATTCGGGTTTTTAAAAATAAGAGCAGTATTTTAGCAGGAATAGTTCCCCAGCCCCTTTCCTGAACACAGCTTGTATCGGTTAACTTTGGGCACAAACAACCACAAAATCTCAGCGGCACACATCAGTAAATATCTATGTAATTTATGATTCTGTGGATTTTCTGGGTCAGCTGATCGAGGCTGGTCTTGACCTTGTGAGTCAGCTCCACGTGTATTGTCATCCTCGTGGCACCAGCAGACTAAATCGGACACATTCTTTCCGTGACAGTGGCAGAATTGCAAGATAATCTGAATGAAACGCTCAAGGTCTCTTGAAGCCTGGGCTTGTAACTAGCATTCGGGCACATCTGGCTCACTCTATTAGTGTGAGCAAGTTACTTGGTCAAACCCAACGTGAACGGGTTAGGAAAAGGTCTTACATTTCTTTAACGTGAGAAACTTCAAGTTCATGGAGGGAAGGGCAGGAATACAGAAGAGGTGAAAAATTGGGGCTAGTCATGCTGTCAACCATGCAGCTATTGTGTCATTTATGTACAAAAGATGGAATAGGAATGTGGGTATACAGAGATGAAGAAACTGGAAAGCCTGGCTTTGAGCAAATAATTAGTCTAGCTGATGCAGTGACATATTCAGAAAACATCCATTCTGGCCCTAAAAACTCCATGCCTAGACTAGCATACTGTTATGGATTGAATTGTGTCCACCATAAAGTTATGTTAGTCTTAACCCCCAGTCCTGCACATGTGATCCTATTTGAAAGTAGGATCTTTGAAGATGTTATTAGTTAAGATGAGGCCAAACTGGATTAGGGTAGAACTTAATCCAATATGACTTGTGTCCTTATATGGGGAGGAGGGACAGACAGAGGGGGGCATGTGATGGAGGCAGAGATCGAGTTATGCCGCATGCCAAGGAACATATCATGGATTGCTGGCAAGCTACTGCCAGAGCCCTGTAGACTTACAGGAAGTCTGGCCCAGGTGACAACTTGATTTCAGACTTCTATCCTCCAGAGCTGTGAGGCAATACATTTCTGTTGTTTTTCCAACTAGTCTGTGGAACTTTTTTACAGCAGTCTTGAAAAACGAAGACACATACCATCGTAGCATCTTCACAGTCCCCATAATATTCAGGATAAAATCCAAGCTCTTTAAATTAGGCTCTTTTTGATCCTGCACCTACCTCTATATCTAGTCCCAGATTTTCCCCATTTCTATTCCTAGAATATCAATTCCATAAGCTGTTAATAGGATTTCATATTGAATTTGGTAAATGCTAGTCAACAATGGTCAAGCTGGTTTCTCAGACCATTCAGTATGCTAAATATGAATATAATCTTCTAAGTTTCCAAAACATACTTAACCATTGAATCTTTTTTGTCCTGCAGCATTTCAGGAGACTCGTAATTCTGATGAATACCCTCTGTGGAGGACTCCTCTCAATTCAGCTTTAGTGACTTCTCCTCTTAAAACACTCTAATCCAGCGTGTCAGTCTCTGAAATCATCATGCTGTTACTGTTTTCCAAATGTTTCCACGTTTTTATCTCTCTGTCTACAATGTTCTTTTCCCCTCCATCATCTGGTTCATTTGAAGTTATTTAGCTATTGGAATCAGAGTCACTGCACATACACTTTCATAGCTAAAAAAAAACGTCCTCGAAAAAGCTTACCCTGTTTTCCCTGCTCTGTGCTTTAACACTTATCCCTGTAGTGTGCTTATTATTTGATGCTGCTTGTTTTGTTTGTCCCTTCTCCCTTTCCTCCCGTATCCTTGTATTGTAATCTTGAAGAAAGCCCCGTGTTTAGCTCAAGTTTATATTCCCAGTGCAGATATAGTGCTAGGAGTATACCAGCTCCTCAAGAAAATAATACTTCCTAAGTGCTAGAACGCAGGAATGCTACCTGGCTGTTTTTTCACCTGCAGCAGAGAGTTAATGCTCATAAAATATTGCACATGCTCCCCTTACACTTCCCAGCCTCCCTTGCAGTTAGATTGAGGGCACGTAACTGGTTCTGGCTAAAGGGCTATGGGCATCATTTATTGAGATTGAATAACCATAAGTATAAGCATCCTGGATCCCTATGTCATGCATGGAGAAGAACTTCCTGAGATCAAACATCAGATGAGTGAAAGATCAATGAAATGAAGCTTTGTTATGTTAAGTCAGATTTCAGAGTTTAGTCCATCTTGACGAATGTATTGAACCAGGGCTAGCGGAAGTTTGGCACAGGCAGGAGTATGCAGCATACAGATTAAAAAAACAAAACAAAGCAAAACTATTCAAGAGACTCAGGTGCCAACATGTCGCTTTGGAATTGACTGAATCCTATCTTATTTTGGTCTCCAAGACGCTCCTAGGTGCACATGTCTCAGTAAGGAGGCCTGTGGGAAAATAGCTGCTAGATTTTAAATAGAGATGACTAATTTGACTTATGAAGTATGTGGAAAGGGAGGTAGAATATCCAGGCAAATATACATAGTTTTGAGAAAAAGTAGCATTCAATAAAGTGAATGACACAGATTTATTGCCTACACTGAGCAAATTCAGTGAATAATTGCTCTACTTGGCCCTGGTTTGGCTTAGGCAATATAAACTTGAATCTCTAAGAAATTCCTCTTGGATTGATCCAATTATAGCAAGGGTACCAGGCCCAGATTCTGAGGAAAAGGAAGCTTCCTTCTTCATTTATGGAAAAATTGGGCATTTAGGACTTCATTTTATAAGGAAGACAACAATAGACGTCCCAAAGATTTTGCTTTTCAGTCTGGATTCTTGGTTGCAAGTAGCAGAAGCTGACTCTGAACTGAAGAGGGATTTTTGGAAGGAGATGTATAGTCCATAGAATCTGTGGGAAGCCCAGAAAACCGACTTCAAAATGAAGACTGCAGAAACAATTTGTTAAGGATGCCACTGCACTGTGTGCTGCTGCAAATCCAAATCTAGAAATGGTAATTATTGCAGCGAGGACAAATGGAGGTACTCGCCCTGATAGAAGGGATCCGGTGCATCAACCTGTGACGAGATAGCTAGCTGGTTGCCCTGCCCCCACCCTGAGGAAAGGGTTTCTTACCAGGGCTTAGGGTTGGTGGCTGCTGCTGGCAATTTGAGCACTCACTGGTGACAGCGACCAGCTGTCTGTTTTGGGGAGATCCCTCTGGGCCTGTTTCCACAGACACTTTGTTCATGAGTTCATTTGCTTCAGACAGAGGCTTACTGATGCCCACTGGATGGATTGTCTGATTATTGAGTCCCCTCCACAGTGAGACCCTCTGGTGAGGATTCATATGGGGCATAAATATCCTCACCCCTTGGGTCTCTTCTGAGGGTCTACACACACATACTTCTTCAAACCTCCTTGTACCAGTCCTCCAATCTTTATCCAGCTAAACTAGCAGCCAGTCCCTGTGAATTGTCTTGAATCATATCTTGAACAGTCTCTCTTTCCAGTAAAAGTCAACAATGATATGTACTGCTTGTGGTGGATTATACTATTTCTCATAACTCTTCATATCTTTTCCTATAATTATCATATGACTAATAATTCCTCCTCTCGAGACCATTGATTAGCCTTTGGTCTGTCCAAATAGAACTATGGGGGTCCATAATGAGCTTTTGACTTTGTATCTTTTCCTTCTGCAATCAGAATAGCATGCCCTGGATAGGGGCTGCTCTTTCATCCTGGATACCGGATTGAGAAAACCTGTGAGGAAAGTTATAGCTGCTCATGAGCCAACATATATAGCGAGAAAGACATAAACTTTTATTGAAAGCCACTTGTGTTTTGGGGGTTGTTACTACAGCTTGCTGAGTGCAGGCTGATTAATGCCCTGTTCAAGCTTCTACCCCTGGGGAGAACTTCCTCTCTTTACTCTTTTTTGGCCAGCTGAAAGTATGGTTATAAGGTCACCTCTGGTTGGTGCCAGCACTGTTGTTTAGAACTCTATGTAAACCAAGCTCATGTTTTTCCTTCCTCAGGTCTCTGATGACAGGACACTACCCAGGTGGCCAGAAGTGAGAGTTGGAGGAGAAGTAGAAGGAAACAAAAGTGAGTACTCAGGGACTGTAAACCACTTGGTCATGCAAATTACTTGTACTTTTAAGATCTGTCCCAGATTATCTATCTCTCTCTCTATCTCTCTATCTATCTATCTATCTATCTATCTATCTATCTATCTATCTATCTATCTATCATCTATCTATATCATCTGTCTATCTATCATCTATCATCTCCTTCTCTTTTTTCTCTCTCACACACCTACACACACACGCACAAACACTCTTTCTCATCTATAATTTGATGTCTATCTATTCACACATCAATGTATTTGTAAATCATTTGATTAAGGCTTTGTTGGACAAGCCTGAGTTTATGGTGGTGCCACTGATTTGATAGCTCTTAATACATGATGTTACATGGGCAAGTTGCATGATGAACTGGTGTCCCATTGTGAGGTATTGAGTTTTCATTGGGCCCAATAATAAACCAAGAGATAGTTTGTGGAAGGACATTAGGTAGAAAAGGCATGATTGTCCTGCAAACCTAGAGACTGCCCTTCAAATTTTACCAAAGTCTTTGTAGAGTAGCATCATCATCTGCCATAGGTTCACAAAGCCCCATCAGATCTGTTTTATAATAAGTGTCAAATATCTGAGCTACTTGTACTGCAGCCTGGACCAGCTGGAGAATTTCCTTTTGTCCTTGGCATTACTTAAGTGGATAGTCATTTGACTCAACAAGAGATGGTTACCTCTAAAATCCAAAAGACACACCCAACATTGCAACTCTCTCTTAATGGGAATAGGCTCAAGGTGCAGCAAGTTTCTGTCACTTGGAGGGGATAATTCAATATGTTCCACAACTAGATCTCAAAAACTTCATTGGAGGGGCAGGCTCCTGTTTTTTCTTGAAATTTAATATCCACAATTTAGCATGCATATTTCTGTCTGAAAAAGTCTAGGGAATGCATTACTTCCTACCCTCCAGGGCCTAACAGAGTGGACCAGAGGTTTGGCATGCTTTGTCTGTTATTTCAGTGAAATTTTTGGCAGATGTTTTGCTACTACCAAATGGTCTTAAGAGTTATGAAAATATTCTTTAGGAGATATAGGCTTCATTTTTAATTTTCTTTAGGTCATGTGTGATTACTAATAGGCATGAAATCAGAAAACTGACAAGGAAACATCTAGAGCGGCAGCTCCACTAAGTAAGAAGTCAAGAAGAAGAGAGAGGTACATCATGTGCGGCTGTGACAAAACTGGTAACCCTTCCAAATAAGCAGCCTCATGTGTGTCTTGCCTAAAGGGTGCCCTGTCCACACTCAGTGTCCAAGTAGCCTATTTAATCTGTGGTAATGATCTTGACTTGTTTGGGGTCTTGAAACCTTTACGAATCTAATTAAACTTACAAACCCTCTACTCAGAAACATGACAAACATAAAACTCTTAATATCTATGCAAGGGTTTCACTAACTTGCTGAAGTTAATTAATACAGGTCTGAGGATGCAAATTAGACCCCATGCTCCAGGAGGCTTGACAGGTGCACATATTTGAGTGGGAAAGGCTGTGGGTGGCTTTATAAAGTTTAGCTTAGGAGACTGGAAATCATTCACCCTATTGACAATTAGGGCAGCTATTCCTCTCTATGGCACTTCTTTTTATCATTGTTGATATTTTGCTCACGGGTACTTCTTCCCTTTTCTGGATTTGATTATTGTAATTATTCATCATGTGCATAGTCTTCAGGAACTAAACACCTTAGGTAAACTCTTTAACTTGAGCCAGACACTTTTAATTTAAAACCTGATAGGTAGAGCAACTTTAGAAACATTGTGGACAACTATTTATTTCCCTCCTGGCTGGCTGGCATTGAGGACAGCAAAGTCCCTGCGATCTCTGGCAGTCATGTGGGGTGGGATGAGACCAACGTGACCCACAAATACTTTGAGCAAACTTAGCACTACTAAAGATTGGATTGGAATTTACCCGAAAGGGACATATTGAATGATTTTTCCTTTCTTTTACCAGCAATTGCATGCAAAATGCTTGGGAAATGGCAATATCTTAACATTTCATTTATTAGTGGGGATAGGTTGGCAATTCAAAGTAATTTAATTTCAGTAAATATTTATGAAGTTACTACAGGGCTTTTGGCTCAAGTACGAGAAACAGAAACTTGAAGAAAGGCAAACTTGATTTTTAAAAAGTACAAGGAATTGTGGTCAACATAAGTAGCAAGCTGAAATACATTTGCGCAATTAGTGGGAGGAGGGGAGGGGTAAGAACAGAAAACTCACTTGACCTTATCAGTAGGATCACTGCTCTTTGAGTGGCACAATGATAATTCCATTGTAACCTCAGGGAAGGAAACTTTATCATAGTTTGCTTTGCTGCCTACCTATGCTGTAAACAACAGAGTAATAAAAATGGAAATATTGCCTGTTTTTTAAATTATTATTATTATTATTTTTTTTTTTTTGAGGTACGGGGTCGGGGATTGAACTCTGGACCTTGGACCTCATATGTGGGAAGCCAGTGCTCAACCACTGAGCCACATCAGCTTCCCTGTTGGTTTTAACATTTACAGTTAACTGATAGACTAAGTGCCAAAGATATAAATTCTCCAGAGCAAAATGTAAATATTATCAACCTTGATAATGGAAAAGTAAACGTACTCCTGGTTGAAGTTAATAAAGGAAAAGAGGGAGGAAATACAGTGGCAGCGAATTGTTGCTGAGATCTTCATCTTACTAAGCTGGGGAGACAAGAGACTGCATATCTTTTGGTGTAAAAAGAACTATACTGTATTAATGATCTAAGTTTAAAAGATAATCAATAGATATAATAGTAACAGAAATATCAACACTTTTTGAGGTTTGGAGTAAAAAGGTAAAATAAATCTTCATCTGCTATAGCAGTAAGGAAATAAATAATGTCTATATTTAATTAATGAAGAATTGGTGGTATAAAGAGATAATTTTGGGGTTTAAATTTTAAAACCCAAAGCACAAATTGTTAAAAGTGGTTCAATATGAGGAGTGGGATCATCAGAGTAGTTGCTTTTTATATGTTCCACCATTAGCCTTTAATGTATAATTAATAGTTTAACCCTCTGCATGTTTTAATTTGGTGAAAATTAAAATATATTTAAAAATGAGTCAGGCAGGTAGAGAGAGTGATGGATAAGCCAGATGTCCTGCTGGAAGAAGTCATTTTCTGTGTGACTCTGATAGCAAAGCATGATAAACTATCATGGTCTATACAAGGTAGAGAGAGGTGATCATTATCGATCCATATGTAGCCTTTAAGTCTTTCCAATTTTTTCCGGAGAGACTTTTAGTTGTCACAGGACAAGAAATTGTGTGTAACCAGGTACATATTTAGGCAGATATCAGATTCACTGAAAATGCTACTTAAAACTTATGGGAGGAAATGACACATCAGTAGGAATGATGAATTAAGGAAATTTCAAAAACCTCTTCTTCATAAAAGCAACAAGAACACTGGCAAAAAATATTTAAAACAACTTTTTAAAAACTCTGGAAATTAACCAGAGTATTTTAATAATCTGGGGAGAGTTTATTTGGGGAAAAGTCTGAATCTTGGTAAGAACAGCAAGGTTTTAGGCATTTTAACTTGCCCAATTCCTATACTCCTCTTCCCAATCCTGGGATAATCTTGAAAACCAATAGTCTCACACTCAGTAGTGAAATCTAGCAGCATCCTAGCAGCCTCTGAAAGGGGTAAGATGGGGTCGAAGGGCCTCCAAAGTCCAATTTCCATGTAACTGTCATTGTTTGACCAGCCAGGCAGTTCTTGGAGAATCCCACTCACAAGGCTTATCTTTATTTGACCTGCCCCATACCTGCCCCGTGCAAAAGCCTTTCCTATGAAGGCATTTGTCCAAAACAATCAGTGGTAGTTGTTAAACATCTCAGCTGCCTGAGATGGTGATGACAGTTGGGGCAAACAACAAGCTGACTGAAAAACTTTAAAGGAAAAGCTAGGGAAAAAGATGTGCATAGGGGGCTTTGAAGGACTCCAACCCATCTCTAGGGATATAGAAAGCCACACTCATATGTAGGGTTGGGCACATGCCCAGGGCTGTGCATATTGCATATGCCTGGAAAAGACCCGAGAAGTCTGTGAGTCTCAGTTCCAGCTGACCTTGAAGCTCTGTGCCAGTAGGAAGTAAAGACTAAGACAGAGTTTTACACTGAGTGGCTGAGTGCCCAGCACACATACAATCAAAACTGAGAGATTTATTGGTTCCAGCCATTTAAGGAAATCTCTGACCAATAATGAGAAGATAATTAAGCAAATCAAACAGAGAATGCCACACACATCAGAGAATACAGACAGAATAAGACTAATTTGCAACATTAGTTAAGGAACATCATTAAATAAACCAATAGCAGCAGCAGCAACAACAAACAAATCCTGGGGAGGGGGAATCTGATTCCCAGAGTTACCACATTATATTATTTAAATTGTCCAATTTTTGACAAAAAACTACAAAACATGCAAAGAAGCAAAAAATTAGGATCTATACCTGGGAAAGTCAATAGAAACTGTCCTTGAGGAATCTCAGGTGTTGAACGTATTAGCAAAGGCTTTAAATCAGCTATTTTAAATATAATCAAAGAATATATTTACGAATGAAATTTAGGACAGGAAACTGTGTCTGAGGAACTAAAGGGAAATGAGAATGATGTCTCACAAACTAGAAAATATCAATAGATAGAACTTTTGTAAACAAATTTTGGAGTTGCAAATTATAACTAAAATGAACATGTCAAATAGCAGATTCAGGCTGGTAGAATAAAGAAATTTGAAATTAGGTTAATTGAGATTGTCCCATATGAGTAAAAGAAAGAATAAAGATTGAATAAAAATGGACAGAATCTTACAGTCCTGTGGGACATCGTACAGTATATTAACATCTGCATACTAGGGATTCCAGAAGAAGATGAGAAAGAGAAAGGAACAGAAAGAATATTTGAAGATATAATGGTTCTAGCTAGGGGAATAATTAAGCAAGAAAAAGAAACAAAAAACATTCAACTTGGAAAGGAAGAAACAAAACTATATATTTTCATATATGGCATGAACTTATATGTAGATCTTATATGTAGATATTATATTACCTAATATGTAATGAAAAACATTTAGTATACACATTCAAGAAGCTCTACAAGCTCCAAGTAGGATACTTTCAAAGATATTCACTCCTAGACACATCATATTCAAACTGTCATGAGATAAAAAGAAAGAAAGAATCTTGAAAGCAGGAAGAGAAAAATGGCTCTAACAGCTGATTTTTCATCAGAAACTGTGAAGGGCAGAAGGCAGTGGGATAATATATTCAATGTGTTGAAAGACAAAAAATCTCAACCAAGAATTCTATGTCCAGCACTACTATTCTTAAAAAAATGAAGGAGATATTAAGATATTCCTAGATAAACACTAATTGAGAGAATTTGTTGCCAGCAAACATGCCCTATGAGAAATACTAAAGGGAGTTCTTCAGACTGAAATGAAAGAATGCTAGGTGGTAACTCAAATCCACATGAAGAAATAAAGAGCACCAGAAAGGTTAACTACATAGTTAAATTTAAAGGACAGAATAATGTATATATTGTTTTTAATTCTTTTTGCCCCTCCTATCTTATTTAAAAGACAACTACATAAGGCAATAATAATCATCTGTGTTGATGATCATATAATGTATTAAATGTAATTGGATAATTATAATAACAAAGGAGGGTGAAGGAAATGGAGCTATTGAGGAAAAAAGTTTTTGTAAACTATTGTAATTAAGTTGTTATTAATTCAAACTAGATTTTTATAAGTTAAGATATTAATTATAACTCCTAGAGTGCAACCAGTAAGAAAATAACAAAAAAATATAGTAAAAGAAATGGCAAGTAAATTAAAATGGTACACCTGAAAATATCTATCACAATAGAAATCAGTATTGGAAGAATAGACAACCAAAAATGATACAAGACATAAAGAAACAAACAAAAAAAAAAAACAAATAACAAAATGACAAACATAAATCCTACCTGATCAGTAATTACATTAAATGTAAATGTAAAATAACCAATCAAAGGAAAGAGTTTGGCAGAATGGATTAAAAAAAAACCCAACATGATCCAACTATATGTTGTCCATGACAGACACACTTTGGATCCAAAGACGCAACCAGATTGAACATAAAAGGGTGGGAAAAGGTACTCCATACAAACAGTACTCAAAGGAAAGCTTGAGTGGCTATACTTAACAGACAAAATAGACTTTATCATAAAAATTGCTACTAGAGACAAAGAAGGGCATTTTAAAAAGATAAAAGGATCACCCTATTGAGAAGATATAAAAATTACATATAACTAAAAACAGAGTCCCAATATACATAAAGCTAAATCTGACAGAATTGTAGGAAGAAATAGGAAATTCCATAAAAAGAGCTAATTATAGATTAGGAATAAATTTAACAAAATAAGTAGAAGATATGTATGCTGAAAACTACACATCATTGTAAGAAATTAAAGAAGATCTAATAAAAGGAAAGGCATCCTGTGTTCATGGATTGGAAGACTTAATACTGTTAAGATTGAAATGCTCTTCAAATTGATCTACAAATTCAACGACATCTCTTTCAAAATCCAAGCTGCCTTTTTTCCCCCCAGATACTGACAAGCTGATTTAAAAATTCATATGGAAGTGCAAGGAACCCAGAATAGCCAAAACACTCCTTGAAAAAGAACAAAGTTGAAAGATGCACACATCCTGATTTCAAAATTTATTGTAACTCTATAATAATCAAGACTGTGTGGTAACTGGCATAAGGACAGGCATATAAGTTCAATTGAATAAAATTGAGAATCCAGAAATAAACCCTTATATTTATGGTCAACTGGTTTTTGACCATTGTGTGGAGATAATTCAATGGGGGTAAACAATAGTCTTTTCAATAAATAGTGTTATGACAACTGAATATACACATGCAAATTAATGAAGTTGGATCTCTATCTAACACAAAGATTAACTCAAAATTCTTAGATCAAAATCACAGACAACAAAAGGAAAAAAAAATATCTAAATTGGACTTCATTACAATTAAAAACTTTTGTGCTTCAAAGGACACATCAAGAAAGAGAAAAGCTAAGGATGCAAGCCGATATGTGTATGTTGACTGTAGACGAATGAGAGAAACCTGAATCCCTGACGACATTACCTCTGAAATTCTTGTTAATATAACATAAACCATAAATACCCATTTGTTTTAAATCACTGCTTTAAAATAAAAGAACGTGAAATCACAAACCACAGAAAGGGAGAAAATATTTGCAAATTATATATCTATAAGAGACTTGCATCTAGAATATAGAAAGATCTCTTATGACTCAACAATTAAAACACAAATAACCCAATTAAAAATTGGACAAAAGATTTCATTGAACATATTCCCAAATAAGATATACAAATGGCCAATAAGCACATGAAAATAAATAATATTTAAATGCATAAATGATGCTCAACATCATTTGTCATTAGGGAAATGCAAATCAAAACCCCAATAAGATAATTGCTCTTCACACTCACTAGGATGATTATCATTTAAAAGATGGACAATAGTAAATGTTGGCAAGGATGTGGAGACAACATATCCTGGCATAGATTGATTAGAATTTCTATATTTTTCTGTATTAGGTATTATATAAAGGGGACCATTCCCTTTGGGGTCTTAGGTAATTCGGATTGGTGATGGAGGCCACAAGAAGGGAATCTGCACATTCAGATAATAAGGCGGGTGAGGGTTATTTGTTCAGTGATTATTTGAACGAGTGAATAATGTCCTAATTGCACCCTGAGTTGGTGAATCAGGTCATAGAGATTGCAGGGAGTTGGAAGATCAAGAGATGAAGGGATTTTAATAAATCCTCTGCTCAAAAAATTTTAGCCTACCACATGGTACATGGAAGCTGGTAATAAATGGCATAATAGAGTGCTTTTTAGGGAATCCAGGTTTCTTGTCATAATGTTTTATTCAAACCAGTTAAGGTGGTGATGTAGGACCCAGGGAGGGGGGTCATTTTTGGTGTAACTTCCACATTCCCTGGCTCGTCAGAGAACCAGATATCAGATATGCCATTTGAGATCAAGTGTATGGTGCGTAGAACCAGTGTAGCTGGTCAAGGCATGAGGAAGCAGGTGGTGCTGATATTTTTGGAAAACAATTTTTTTTCAGCATTTGTCCCTCTTTGTGACAAACTACAGATGTTTCAAAATCAGAGGCCTCTTACACAACCCTGAAGGCTCAGCCCCTTCTCTTCTCCCTGCTGAAAAACACCGGAGCTCTGAGGGCACCCACTTTTGTGCTGCCAACTGCAATTACGGCAAAACTCCTCAAGCACAGAAGGAAAAGCTTGACCTTGTTCAAAGACCGCAGATTTTGTGGTGAAAAACAATGCTGCAATTTTATCTTTTCTAAAGGCCTGTGATAAGTAAAGTCTTTTGTTCTTTTGTTGTTTCTAGAGGTTTCCTGGGAAGGGAATTTATGGCGAGTGCTACCCTGGGATTACAGGACACTTTAAGGACACAGTGATTTCACATAGGCATGGAAGTGGGTGGTGCAGCTTTCGCACTTATCTCTTCAAGCACCTGTGTTTTTTGGGGGGGTCCATTTTTGGTACCGATTTACCCTGGCTCTTTTCCAACTCCAGAAGGAATATGGATCTATGTGCAAAGTTTTCACATAATTAAACATTGGGGAAGCTTCAAACAGATTGATAAAAGTTCATAGATCAGCATGCTTGCTTCTCTAACCATTACTCACCCGTTTAATATTTGTAACCTTTATGGAAACACTGTGCTGCATGTTTCTTCGTGTAAAGCTGCCGTTACTGAATGCTTCGAGGTCATGTACTGTAGTAAGAAATGGCACCAGGGATATGCCCTGCATTAGGACTGCTGCTCTCAGCCTGTAATGAAATATGTCAGTTTAAAATAGCTCTAGCTAAGGGCTGCCCAAAGGACATATATTAAAAGGAAAAGAAAAGTCAAACATCCTGGGGAACTGAAGTGCTCAGCTCAAAGGAATAGTAAGGGCAATTTCCCCACCCCTTTCTCTGTTATTCCGTCAGTCTTCACCACCGTATTTATTTTTAGAATCCTAGTCTATAAATTGATGCCTTGCTGATGCCTTATGCCCACTTCATGTCATTCATTTCGAAGTCAAACAGTAGATTTTTGCACAGGAGAGTAGCCAGCATGCTTATTATGTATGTTTTTTGTAGTTTGTCCTTCAGGAGGCCAAAAATCATTCATTTAAACCAGCAAAATCCAACTTCAAAATATATTCCTGCAAGCTGAGGCATCTCTCAAAGGGTTCCTTGGCTTCTACCTACTAGGATCCTTATGCATGCGGGCAGCTGTCAGATATCAACTGGAGTCTTCTGCCCCCTTCAGATCTAGCAAAGATTGATTCAAACTCTAAATATCTTATCCCATGGCAGTCCCAAAGATTCCTGAAAACTTCCAGAGACTTTCTTATAAAAATCCTGGCTTTGAAAGCCACCAAACACCTTTTTTTTTTTTTTTTAAGATTTATTTTATTTATTTATTCCCATCCTTGTTGTTTTGTGCTCACTGTCTGCTCTTTGTGTCCATTTGCTATGTGCTCTCCGTGTCTGCTAGTCTTCTCTTCTCGTCTTCTCTTTAGGAGGCACCGGGAACCCATCTCTGATGTGGGAGAGAGGCGCTGAATCGCTTGAGCCACCTCAGCTCCCTGGTTTGTCGTGTCTCTCATTGTCTCTCCTCTTTGTCTCTTTTTCTGTCGCGTCAGCTCTCCCCGCGGGCCAGCTCTCCGCTCAGGCCAGCTTGCCTTCACCAGGAGTCCCTGGGAAACGAACCCGGGGCCTCCCATATGGTAGATGGGAGCCCAGTTGCTTGAGCCACATCCGCTTCTCCCAGTCCTCTCTTTGCGAACAAGCGTATGGTCCCACAAGCGCTATGTCTGTTCTCTACCATGTTGACAGAGACACGAAGCTCTGTACTTCCCTTCATTTTCATAAAAGCTCCTTGTCATTAAAAGACAAGTCAGTTTATCTGAAGATGTGCGAGTGGGGATGGTCTTAGGGATTCAGAATTGGGATTTGCTTCTCAGCAACGCAAACAACTTCAAGTTGAACATTCCGTGAGCTTTTCTCTCCTTCTGTTCCTCCTCTTTAATTCCTTTCCTTTCCTTTCCTTTCCTTTCCTTTCCTCCTTCTCTGTCCCAGTCATGCAGGAGCAAAACCAGTTTTTTGTCTCATACATAGCAGCAGTTCAACCATTCTCTACCCTGCAAATATTCATGCCCTTAGTTTCACTTGCTTTTCCCAGTGGCATATTGCAAACAAAGATACTTTCCTCCTTTAAAAAAAAAATATCCACTTCTGTTTTCAGATACCACCTAAACGACCCTATTTTTTGTGGGCCACTGTAATGGTAAAGCACTCTGTGTAATGCCTGGGTAGCTTTGGTAAACATCAGATTCCCTTGGGGAGCTTGTCAAGTATGCAGATGCCCAGGCCCTGGTTGGAGATTCAGAAGGTCTAGGGAGAGCCTACGACTCAGCATCATTTCTGAATAGGATGTGCAATGTAATTCTTTTTCAGACCAAGTGCCAAGGAATCCATTATGGTGACTTCCTGCTCACTGTGTTTATTCTCAAGAATAGGAAAAGCATCTGAAAACCAATCCTTTGATCAATCAACTTACTGGATTTTCTTTCTGGGAAGCACATCCAGTCTAAAAAGTGACCTCACACTTTCCCCCACAACCAGGTAAAGGGATTCCTAAGTATTAGGAAGAAGGTGGGAAAAATATAAATTATTTAATTTCTTAATTGGCACTTTGAAGTCACACCAGACCTACTTTCTTGACCCTGAGGATAAATCCGATATATATAAGCAAAGAGTTGCTGGCAGAGACAAAATCCCAGGTCTGTAACCTCTGGGGAGGCACCTAGGGCTTAATTCAAGGAAATATTAAAGAAGAGGGAACCAGTATTCATCGGTGAACAGGTTTTTTCAGGACCAAGAGCTCAACTTGCTCTAATAGAGGTTTAGCTATGACTAATAATTTCCCAGTCCCACCCCCTTATACCGTAGAATGTGTTTGGTATCTCTAATGAAAAGTTTATAAAAGGGAATACTGCATGGAGTTGAACTAAGGTTTTTGTGGGGTCAATTAGCCTATGAAATAAAGCACGCATTTGTTGAGCCTTCTGTTTTGCAGACTCTGCTAAATATTTTTACATACATGATTTCATGGAATCCTTCACCAATCCTGTGAAATATATGGTTATTCCCATTTCTCTGAAAAACCAGAAAATCAATATTGAGAGAATTCAAAGTTTCAGGGCTGCTAATTGGCAAAGCTGGTATTTGAAACTGTCTGATTCAAAAGTCAATGTTTTTTTCTACTCTACTATATGTCCTCTATAGAAGATATTCTTTTATTTTCATCAGCACCCATTTACCCATTTGCTGTACTTCTCGTTACAGCCCTGATTTTCTTTTAGTGATCCACTGCCTCCATTCTTGTACTTCCTCCCAGACACATCCCCAGTCCATGGGGTTCCAGTGGAACTGACTCTACTCCCAGTTCCAAGGGAAGGAACTGATCCTGCTTTCGTATTATGTTATCCTATGGAAAGTGGTTCACAGATGACTTAGTAACCCATGCTTTTTCCTACTGGATTTGAACCTCAGAGGTTGTGAGGTTGGGGCTGTTGCAGCCTTTTTATCACCATATGGAGATATTGAACCATGAGGCAGGGAGAAGCTGCATCCTAATGACCTGACTTTATCCCTGAAACAGTCATATATAATGCTAAATCTTCCCCTGGGAGTTACTTGT